>JAHZNA010001645.1:0-27470 GCA_027743935.1 Sinodicranocentrus sp. ZH6
CTTTTTTCCGTAGGAAAAAATTCAAAAATCCTCTCATCCTCCATTCTTGTAAATCTCTGAACAGGAGGAATCAGGAAAAATTGGAAAATGGAAGAAAAACCCACCCGAAAAAGAGGGATGATGAAAGATTTATGAATATTCTACAACGAGAGGATTTGGAATTCATTTGTGGATTTCGGATATTATTTTTATATTCAGGTGAATACCCTATTTTCTCCATTGGACTGTCTCTAAGAATAAAGTACAATTACTTATATGGGGCACAACTTACTTAAATGTGTATCATTATCATTCCCATCACGTAGCAAACATTTAGTCAGTGGAGCATTTACAACAAAAATACGCTCACAAAGCTATTTTTCATATTTCCACTAGTCATGCATGGATGATTACTCAACCTAAATCCTTCTCTGAGATGAACATTTTTTGTGTATCTCGCGGCCTAGTTATCATTTGTAATCTGGAAAAAAGCACAATGCACACTAGCATAATTTTCTTGGCAGGGGAGTGCATTGTGAAAGGATGAGTTGGGAGAGAATAAGGGAAAATGTCTAGTTTTTCAAATGAAAAAGAAATTTCGCATTTTAGGATATTAACTATAAAAAATCTATTGTACAACAGACAGGAGAAATGTCGTCGTTTGCAAAAATATCATTTGATTTTGCAACCTTAATAGAATTCTTCTCTCCTGGAATAAATGAGCCATTGAGGACAATAGGAAAGTGTGTGATTGTTACAAAAATTTCTTCTCAGAATTTCTCTATTTTCTCGTAAAAAGATAATGGGATCTTTGCATGACCACGGAAATCAAGTTGGAAAGAAAATAATAAGATTCCAATTTATACTTGATCCTTTTGCTCCTCCTCATCGGAATGGAATTCATTCTTCTCGTTTTGAGTATCAATGTAGGACAGGATTTTCATTATTGTTTAGCAAGATGAATGCATAATGCTTCTAGATTGCAATTTCTTGATGTGCTCTGGCAAGAGGGAAGAACGCTATTGTGTCTTCCAGCTGACTGATCAAACAACGCAACATAAAGAAAAAGGATTTTCCATTGTCATGCTTTCCTACTATTAAAGCTATTGCTTTTCTCAGCTTTTTCCTCGCCTTTCATGAATAAAAGCATCATTTTCAACACGAAAGGGATATAAAAACTGGAAGAAAAAAGGAAAGGCGAGAGAGAGAAAAATGCGAGAGACAGAATGACGATGATGCATAAACGGAGGATGGCACTACCATGATGACTACCCTTCTAGGAGGACCAAATGTAACAACTTTGTTTCTTTTTTATTTACTTCCATCATCCAGACAACGTTCCTGGATGGCTAGATCACTACACCATTTGCGCTTAATGTAAATGCATACAATTTCCTCTAGCAGTATTATGGCAAAGATATAGGAGCATATTTTGAGAGCAATTTGTAACTTTCAAGACTACAAGATATCCGGCATTTTCGTAACTTGAAATGGATGAACGTACAAAAGTGTGGGTATTATTTTGAGAAGACGGGTATACACTCTTATACACGCTCCTCTTCATTCAATCGTTTTTCATAAGAGAATTCATGACATTGTGTGCAAACACTTGAAGAGCATGTTTTAGAGAATCCTTGAAGGCTCCATGACAGATGTGGTTTTCTCTGTTTTGAAACGGCGACGATGACACTATAAAATGGACTTGGAGGTTGGAACACATTTTTCCATGGATTTAAATTCCCCTAGATTAATGGGAAAATGTTGACGAAAGTAAGGTAAATGGGAAACATTCTCAGGATAAAATGACACAAACACCAAGAATTCCAGTAGTTTTGTGTTTCTTGATGCATAAAAGCTATTTCACAACAAGCCATGTACGTCACGTCCTTTTGAGGAGAGAAAAGGAATTCGCTGTTTTTTACTGATGTGGTATCTATATGTGCACTCTTTGTGTGAGTGTGTGGATTAAAACTCCTGGGTTTGTGGAAACACTGTAAGCCTGTAACTCTACTCTATATCAAGAGCTTGGTGAATGTGAATATATACGTTTGTAGTAGCTTTTATGACACTAGGTGCTTAGAAAGTTTTTTTCCTAGGTGGAAAGTGTTGATAATGAGATTCGCGAAATTTTATTTCAACTACTTTCCCCTCCTCCTATATCCTTCTAATGATGGCAATTCTTTTGAACTACACATTCACTTGAGCGGGATCCATTAAAAGAAAAGCTACTTTAGTCAAGAACCTAATTTCCTACATGGGTTCCCATGATGGTATTCTTAATTTGAGAGTGCAATTCCAAGCCATGATCTTGCCATTAGGGTGGGAAGCTGTGAAGCTGTAAACATTTTCTCGATTTGAGAATCTTTTCCTTTTGGAATCCTATAAGTGGCCTTAGGTACTCTGACTATTTGTAGAGATAGAAGAGAAAAAAGTCTGAGAGTGAATTTGTGCTCAAAAAATTCTTTTTATCCTACCTTCCAAACATACTCTAGACTATAAAGGGATGATAATAGCGGGGCATGTGTAGATGTTTTGTATTGTATTGTATAGAAGGTGTGGACATGTGTAGATGTTTACAATGTAAATCCATATATCAGTGCAAAGTTTGTGGGATTAAGGTTTCCTGGAGAATGTTTGTAGTGACGAGTAAATTGAAAATGGAATGGGCTCCGATTGTAAACACGTAACATTGTGTCATTTAAACTATGCACAAGAAGAGGCTAAATTGGAATTGAGGATTATCATAACGGAGTAGTTCAACTAGAATGTAAAGTGGACGGTAATATATATGTCTGCAGCAATCCATTGACTTTTTAGTCTCAAGCCAACCAGCTTGAATTCATCTGCAGCAGTGATTAATAATTTAAATAAACGATCTAGCCAAGAACTTGGCCTACTAGAGCAAGTGTACACAAACCCACATTACTCTATTGCAGCTCATTTTGGTTTCTGAGTAAACTTTTTTACCTTCTCAGCATAATATCTCCTCATGTCTGGTTCAATGTGTACAAAGGCAAGGATACTGGAAGACTGTAGATCGAAATGAGAGAGGAAAGTCAAAGTACGCAATTGAATTTTGAGTATAACGTTGAGAAACAGATATATAGCACGTACCACAAGAGAAAGTTCAGGAGAAAGTGAAAGAATGCTCGTACAGCATTGGGAGTATGTCAGTGTTGATGTTCTCTTTTTCCCTAATGTTTTCACTCGTCGTAACGAACACGTGCTTGAAAGCTTTTCTACACTAGTAAGCTTGTTCTAGGTTGCTCAATAGCTTACGGAGAAGCCTTCTCCCCCACTTTCACCAAAGAGGTGGATCGTGTTTGTGTTTTTCTATGCAGGCACCACTCTCCCGGGACTCCTGCCCGCGTAAATTTCTTTCCTTCTTGTGTCATGCGGTTAGTTCATGGATTTCACGGAAGGGTGAGCTAGAGGATGGGACGACGTGGTGAGAAATCACAGAGCCCGTAGTAGTATTACCGGATTACACTAGAGAGATCTTGGTGTCTCGTTGAGCAAAAAGGAAAATCTCAGATTCACCCAAGAAGGGTGAAACTTTTTCTATTAAATGGTGTTAAGGGACTTTTCATTGGATTTTTTACGCTTCACAAAAAAATAAGTTTGCTAATGATAATAAAGTCGAAGAATTTTCTCTCTCCGTTTTTCGTCTTTAATATTTTTTTTACTAAAACTTTAAACCAAGCTCGAGAAAGAAGCTAGAGGATAATTCAAAATTCAGTATTTTCCTCTATTTGCATAATATAAAATCACAGCGGTAATGAAACCAGTGAAGAAACTGACACTGAAGGAATTCTCCATTGAATTTTAATAAACCCTTGTGTATGCATCTTCTATTGTGTAGGAGATCCCATATTTGGATGCAGTACACGTAGCAAGTGTTCCCCAAGCATGGAATATTTTATGCAATGCGTACTTACTCAATACAGCTCTTTTATTATACTCTTTAAAATTTTAAAACGGTGTGGTCTATTTACATTCGATGTATAAAGATTTCCAGGAACTCTGGAAGATTTTGCATTATTCATGTAACATGCGAAGACTCAGAGTTGACGACTGATCAGTGCCGGTATCCTGTACAGAGAGGAGGAGGGTTGTCAGTTGTACATGCATAATACACTCATTTTCCCAATATGTTGTCCCCACTCATTTCCTTTTCTCCACGATTATTGTCATCCTTCTCATTACAAATTTCCTATGACTGCACAAGGTATACCGAGCACATACACAACAACGTAAATATGAATTATTCAGCCAAGTTATTGCATGCATATATGCGTTTTCGAATAACTCCTTCTAAACTAAGCCGTATATTCCTGAATAACAATAGCTCTGATGATGTAGACATTCTCTAGAGAAGTTGCTCATCAGGTTTTTCATATTTTCCTCATTCTATAACAGAATTCCGAATCGAAGATTTTCCCGTATGTTTTCCAGAGAAAGGGAACAGTTGGTAAACCTCTGAAACCAAACAAGGTTTGCGGTATCATTAAAATAGCCTACGTAAGCAAAACTCGCACTCATTATAAGCATCATGTACTTCTCCATTTGAAGCTTGACTGGTGAAAAGCCACACGAGCTGGGTGAGCGAGTGGAAGCTAAAATGAAATTTCCTTTTTCGTGCAAAACTCATTCACTCAGTTGCCGACGACGATGATGATCATGATGACGATAGCGATCACTTCTCTCGCACTTGTACCTTTCTCTATCCTCCGTGGGAAAGGAAAGCTTACACAAAATTCTCTCCAAGAGATGCCCCTCCAAGCCATTTTTTACGGGTTCAAGGACAAACGTTTTCTGCAGAGGATCTCTTATTTTCGTATCATAATACCCCATGCACCCCTCTTTCCTTTATAAACATGGACATACTTGTAAGATCCATTTTACTCTCCATTTTCCTCCACCTTGTGTTTTCCTAAATACTCCTTTTGTAAATAAAAGGTCACTTGAGAAGTTCTTCTTGGAAAAGGAAATGGAAAGACATAAAAGGGAATCGTGATATTTTATTCCAATATTGAACGTGATATCTGTGGTTATCTCAAAAACAAATAAGGGGATATGTATTCTCTCTGTCAAAATTGAGAAAATACGGGGAAAGCCCAAATGTATGTATATGTTGAGGAGAGAAAAGTGCGTGAATAAGGAGGAGTACTAAGCATGGTGAAATTGGGAAGCTAATAAAACCGCATTCCTTTTCTTTCTAGATCCCTCATTCTACAAGCTTTAGTCATGCATGTCGAGTCGTTGCAGAACATTTTCATTTCCAGTTGCATATATTTTTCCTACCTGCTGCTTTTCTTTGGGGTGGAAAGAAGCAGACTACGGAGTATGCATAAGCTCACGTTTATACAAGGTGAAAATTCGGATAAACAAGAAACACAGAAAGAAATCAGTTTACTCCTCTGATTTTTGATCATCATAATCACTCAACCGTTTGACACAAGAGTATATAAAGAAGAAACAATGAAAGATATATCTTGCATGTATCTAAAACATAATATCGACCAAACCTTCTTTTTGCATTTTCCTATTACGAAAGCCATTATAATCATCGTACTTTTATTACTTTTATCTCTTTCCTTGGCTAAAATGTAGTTATCCATTTTCCTCCATATAAATCAACTGGCAATAGAGTGCATATATTCTCAAGACAGTAAGATATATTTGAAGCATAATATAGTGAATTTACTTATACAACAGATAAAAGTATATATTGCAACGTGTAATATCCGATGGGAGCCGACGAAGCCTCAAGAAATTAGGCGACAAGGTCCGATGACTTCCACTTGTTTCCCCTATGCACACTCTCTTGCTTTCTACCGTCACAAAAATGTGAACGAACAAGGGGAAGAGTGAAATCGTAAGGAAATTCTATAAGAAATACATGGAGAGCTGACACCGCTTTCCCTACTTTCTCTCAAAGGCACACTTACCAACCTGGGGAGAAGCTGCATCCCTGGAAAAATGTGCTTATGAAACAAATACATATATGTACATCCAACATATATATACATATTAGCGTATTTTGAGACAAAGATTCTCTCTGTGTGGCAGGCTTTCACCTTGTTTCTCTGAGGCTCAGGCTCTGGCGTAAACGGGATTCTCACTCATCCATCCACCAGCCTCCTTTTACTCCACTCTCAAGTTGTTTGCCTACTTTCCAGCGGAAAAAAAGTTGGTGAGTGGAGTAAGCACACAAGTATTGCTATGATTTTCTCTCATAGAGAGAAAGGAGTCACCTCTATCAAAACTATCACGTGTGTCGTCATACGTATACATAAAAAGAGAAACTCTCCACTTTCCTATTTCGTCTTGAATAGTATATTTGTACATTTCTCCGTTAGATATTTATGTATAAAAATTCTCTAGTTTCTGGAAACGCTAGGGCCCTTTTCTATGTATCATGTGCAGAATGCCGACTCAATCCGGCTAACGCTCGTCGTGTGAGTTTCGTTGAGTAGCAGACACTCGTTTATTCTCTCTCAGTACGATTTCGACTTACCGTCAATTCACAGTTGGTGGAAAACTTGTTGGGAAAAGTTGGGGAAAGCACATTTTCAACGAAAGGAGAGAAAAAATCCTTATTTGCTGCCCTGCATAAGAGAGCGTATACGTACGCACATTGTCTAAAACGTGTAGAAGTACACGAGCGTGAGAAGGAGAGAAACGAGGTTAACCATATTTTCCACTTCCATTTCCCTGTCATCACTTCACGTAAATCATAGTGAGGAGATAGAAGGATGGATTGACAGGAAATTATGGAGTTGCAGCCAAAACAACAACAGGAAAAGGATAGTTCACAAACAATAACTGAGAATTTGGAGAGTGGGGAAGGTGGTCAGAGTGTCGGTGCCGCTCAGCCAGGTGAGCTAGCCAATAATCCTCAAGAGATAAGTTGTGATAGTAGTGGCGGTGGTGATAAGACGGAAAATAATGATGGTGTTAGTATTGCTGACAGTGGTGGCCCTAGTTCTTCTCGTGACCCAGGACCTAGCTCATGCTCGGAAGTTGCTTGTGACACAAGTGGAAAAGAGGAAGAGAGCTTTCATAGCCTCTTTATCTCCCACGCTTCAATAAACATCAGTGGCTCAAATCCCGACATTTCAGAGTCTGAAAGGTTCAAAAACTCTCTTATCTCAGGTGGTGCTCAAGGTGGGCACAACAAAACAGACTTGGACAATTTCTCTCTTCCTCATCGAGTCGTTGTGCATAGGGTTTGTAGTGACAGTAGGATTGGTGAAGGAGAGGGATTTCACTCTTCCAAGTTAGCAGCCTTTTATACAACAGACGGCTCATTTTCAAACTCGTTGAAGGCGTTAGGTCTAAGTTTAAATAATGGTGGGAGTAGGAGCAGCTCGATAAAAAACAAAAATAAACAAAAACACTCCTCCGTCAACCACGCAAGTGGACAGGGATCAAGCGGCAAGGAAAAAAGTAATAATAACAACGGCAATCCAATTAAAGGGCGAAGCAGCCAAGGAGTAAATACAAACTCAGAGTGTGAACTAGCCGGAGGTGGTGGTGAGTCAAGAGTAGGGGAAATAAGTGAAAGTGGTAATGGTAAACGTTTAGAAGTTCTTGCTCCTATTGAGCAATCTATAAGTGAGAGTAAGACAGAACCTCCTTCAACTAGTGAGGGTGAAGAGACAATTACTGAGGATGTTGTGGACGACGAAGAAGAGCTTCTTGATGAATACGACGAGCCAAATGAGAACGTGGACTGTCAATTAGATTTTGATGCTGCTGTCACAGAACTTCTTTTGCGACCAGAAAGCGCTAAATATAGAGATTCAGCTACATGGACACAAGAGGACGATATGCCAAGTCCGCCCAGTGATCTCAGCCCAGTAGCAAGTCCTCGACGGAAGAGTAGTAAACAGAAAGAGACAAGTCGAAATAGTAATTTTCAGACGGAGCTCGACCGCGAAACAGGCCATTCCCATAATAGCCTCCTCGAGCAATATCATCAGTATTTACTCGAGCAACAACAACACAAACAGCCTCAAATTCACAGGCACGGGAGGGGAGAGAGTGGGAGCAGAAGTGGGGGGAGAGGGAGTCAGCATCATCATTCCCACCATCACTCCACCTCCCAACACCATTCCCATCACCATCATAATATTCACCACAATCCCAAATCCTCAATTGTGGGGATTCATCAAGGTAATCTGAAAAGTCAAACGCATTCACATCATCAACAGCAGACATCTCAACCTGAGTGCTTCACCGTATCCTCTCAACTTCTCTCGAGAGAAGCAAAACTAT
The DNA here is from genome assembly GCA_027743935.1 of Sinodicranocentrus sp. ZH6. Classification (NCBI taxonomy): domain Eukaryota; kingdom Metazoa; phylum Arthropoda; class Collembola; order Entomobryomorpha; family Entomobryidae; genus Sinodicranocentrus; species Sinodicranocentrus sp. ZH6. Next base: position 8,263 of record JAHZNA010001645.1, read on the forward strand.
ATGAAAATGTCCCTGCCCCTCAAGGTGAACTGGAAACACTAGAAATATTGCTAGCAAGTGGTGGCAGTGGTGACAGCAATTATCCCCCTTCAGGTGGATCAGGTTCTGGTGGTGGGGCGAGTAATACTACTGCAAGTACTTCCAATACCTCTGGAACCTCAGGACAATCTAAATCCCATAAAGGCTCTGGGCACGGTAATACCTTGAATAATAGCCATAATAATAGTAACAGTGGTGTCCACCAACAACCACATCTCCTTCATGAAGGTTATGTGCATGGCCAACATAGTCACAGTGCAACTAATTTGAATACAAACTCAGGCACCTCAGCCGAGCAGCTTTTTTCCGTGTCAGACTTTCTTGGACCAGGAGGAGGATTATCTGTAGGGAACAATAACGGCGGTGGCCCACCGTCAAGAACTTCTTGGGCAGATAGTGGCCGCGAGAGTTTGAGTTTCGACGGGGAAAACAATAATTCGTCTGGGAGTACAAGGAATTTGCTGTTAATCCCACCTCCTCCGCCGCCCCCTATTAATTACCTGGCTGGTTCCTCTTCCGGAGCGGGCCACTCCAATTTTGGGAATATTCACGGAACTTCCATGATGCACTCTTCTTCCCATCATCACCCTCACCATCATAATGGTGGTGGCAAGCACCATCACTCTCATCATCATAATCCTCATCATTCATCCCAAGTCCAGTCTTCCGAATCACCTTCCCATCACCACCAAACCCATAATAACACGAAACGAAGTCGAAGGGAAAGACTAGTCCGCCAAAAGCATGCCATTGATGAGAGCATGTTTGCTACTCAAAGTGGCAGTGATAAAATTGGAGGAGGGGGAGGAGGCGATGTAAACTCCACTTTTATGGCGGTTCCTTCGCCCCGTCGAGGTATTTTACCTGGAAGCATGCAAGCTGCCAATTTTGTCACAGCTGCAGCCTCACCCATCAACCTTCAACGGCATCCTCCAGCGTCACAAATCATGCTTCAAGAGAATAAGAAAAATGGCCCTCTCATTCCTTGTGAGAGTCCGTACGGGATTATGGCTGGAGGTACTGGTCCCGTTACTTCGGTGGATTGGCCATATCCTGAAACTTTTGGTGAGAATATGAGGCGCACCACGAACAAGTCACATTTGACGAGTAATATTCTGCGATCAAGAAGCCCACAAAGGGGTCGAGGGAGTATTCCTTCAAAAGGAAATAACTCTTCCTTTGACTACGGCGAACTGCCATCTCATCAAATGTTCCCAAAACGACATTTGCTGACAAGTCGACAGTTTTCTGGCCACAGGGGCTACACGCCTGGAGGAGGTGGCGGTAACACTATGCAAAATGGTGGTGGGAATGGAGGAATGTGTCCTCCTACAGGATTCCAAGCCATGCAGCATCGTTCCTTCCCTGCTGGTGTGTTTAGGTAAAAAGGAATATTATTACTTTTCATCTTCCTTTTTTCATCTCAGACAATAACAAAAAAATCTATTCAGGGTTGAACGTCCGTATCTCTCGTTTCTTCAAATTCTTTGTATATCTCGACGTCCAATATATTATGTGTATATTTGTTGATACAAAGGAAACCGTCTATGAAAAAAAGTTTAATATTGCACAATCTACCAAATGATATTTTTTTCTTTGGATTCACACTCTGTGAACGCCTTTGAAAATACCTTACTGCTCACATATGTTATACTTGGGTAAGGAAGTAATCGCGCTATCCAAGACTTTCTCCTTTAATCTGTTTTCTCTGTCATGAAAGGGAATTTTATGACATCCAACCACTTTCTCCTAGATGGATGTTCAACATGGCATGCATGAGCGGACCCATTTGTTTCCCAGAGAGTTTTCCCTTTCCTCTCGTTTGATCGTATGTGACAATAGGATTTTTTATTGTGTTTTCCACCAACTCTTCCATAATATCGTTCCGTTTCTTGCATTTGGATAAAATGGCCGGTTTTATTGTCCCTTCTAAATTCAATGCAAGCCTTCGCACTAAAAATTGCATTGAAAGTGTGTAGGCATAAATAGACTATTTTCCTTTATATATGTCTACTAGAAGATGTAATACCAGGTTCAGATTCCTACAAGAACCTGAAGGCACACATCTGCATTGGATTGAGTGAGAGTGTGTGGTGAGCATATGTATACGAAACATTGTTCTCTTTCCTGTTGTTTTTTTTCTATCTTCCATTTATACCCTTGACGTTTTACATTTTCCACTATAGACACACACACACACACACACTGGAAAAGATAAAACACTCCGCTTTTATTTATCTCTAGAGATCAGCAATTTTCGTATCATAACACGCATTCTGTTAGGTAAGCAAATTTTCTCCGTGGTACATGATGTACGGAGGAGAGGGAAGATTTGAAAAGGGAATAGCAATTTCGGGATGAATGTTCCCTTCTCCTGTTTCCCTACGCATCATAAATATAAACAGGTATCATTAGCTGAGAACCGATTTTTATATACCTATTGTATAACATGTGCTTCCCTTCATGTGTGAATAAAGCTAAAACTTATTCATTGCACAACTACTATCGCAGTCCTTGCACTCCTTCTCTTTAATAATGTAAGCGTTTAGTGTATTACCAACTTTTTGTGGGAAAAAACTTTGAATTTGTTGGGATGCTCCATTGGTAAATGGATGGAGAAAGGGAAAAAGAAAAAAGAGTAAATTATGCGATTCGTTCAACCAACCAGAATGAACTGGAAAAAGTAGGCACTGTTTAGCAACTCTCCGTTTTTCTGGAAATTGGTCATTAATCAAAAAATTCCATTTTCCTCTGAAATATTGTACATAACGAAAACTTTAGCCAGAAACTGCTAAAAGACTATACGAATCTCTGCCTGTTTCAATAGGATTTTCCTAGTTTATTTTATGAATCCTGTAATCGTTTCAACTAGTTTATTTCCTTTTCCTTCCAGGATGTAGAATATTACGGTATCTCAAGAAATTCTTTAAAAGTATTGAATTTTAGTAGTAACCCATATTTTATTATAAATATAGATTTGTACAAACCAAGACCACTAACAACTAAAGTTCTAATAGGAGCAATCGCAGCTTTGCACCATATCATTAGTAGCGAACATGAATTCGCGAACTGATAAATGGCAGAGAAATTCATGAAGGTTCATACATCATTTCTATCCTCGGTTTCCTCCAGCCACAGCAGTAAATATCCACCTAAACCCTAACCCAAATCAAAGCTTTCCAGGTATGAAAGTGGAGGTAATAAATAGCTGGAAAAACAAGAGGGGAGGCGGAGAAATTGCTCACGTAAAATATTACAATAAATCCCTCATGATGAGTATATCATCGAGATGCCACACTCTCTACTCTCTACACAGTTCACTGACTCTCCATTCTCCCCTCTTATCCTTATTAGAACTGTCAGCTTCCATGAAAATCCGCGTATGTGTCGACTAAAATCTGCCGTTTTTCATTCATCCTCCGCATTACCCCCATTTCCATTATTAAATAATGTAGAGCACGACAACGGAAGGAGGAATGATTCCATGAGAGAATTTGCGTCTTGCCGTCATCTTTGTTATGCAAATTGGAAGAAAAATAAAATAGTACGCTCAGGCTTTTTCTTTCATTTGGTAATGAAAACTGGTATTGTGTTACGAAAAATTGGATAAAAGAGAGCTTCCATAGGCTGTCTTTTTTTATATAATGAAGATTATCACCGCACAATATGCTTTCATAGAGACACGCACCTTTTATGCGAGGTATATGATGATGAGATGGTTTTATTTTCTATAGAATGTGAAAGTCTCTTGTCTAATCCTCCTCCGTGAAAGCAGAGTGAATTCAATTCTCTGATTAGCACTCGAAGCAAAAAAAAACATTTTCCTCTAGTGAAAAATGAGTACCGTCTTTTCAAGTGCTGGAAACATAATGATCTTTTTTGTTGTGTGCCTACACGCTCTTCCTTTTTTCATTCCTTCAGTTCCAATTTCTCCGAAACGGGGAAAGAGAAAAATAAAACTTTTTTGCTTCTTTTTTCTAAGAAAAAGAAAGATGTCAATTAGGGGGAAAGGTAACAATTCTCAGAACAAAAACCACCCACTAGCATTCCTCTAATGTAAGTGTTGCGTGCGTGTAAGACTTCCAGCAAACACTTTTGGTTTACTTTGTCAAGAGTCTGACTGAATTGAAGAATAATTGTCATTGAATTGTCAGTTTGACTTGAGGACAATCCCTAAAACTGAAGTTCTTCCAATCATTCCTATACAATAAACTAACCTTCTGTCTGGAAACATCTTGTTTGGCTGGTTATACAATAAAAGGAGAAGAAGAAAATACTTAGAAGTCTTACTTCTCGTGTAGGAGGTTTTCTTTCTCTCAAATTTCCAATTTTCATAGTCTACCTTTTCCCGCAGTTCACCGTAATGGAGAAGAAATGTTCAATAACATTCATCCCACAATTTAAGCTTTTCCTTTGCACGTGTTTCCTCCTGATCGTGCACGGTGTTCAGTCCCTTCTGGAAATTAGGAGTGGCGTTGTTGAAAACTTACAGAGAAAAAATATAAGAGTCCTTCCATTTCTTCTTTCATCTAAGGCTTGGTGGGTTTTTTTTGAAGAAAGAATCAGCTTTTCTTTCCCATCTGCAGATGTATTCTAGATGTATAGTTTCTAATTTTCCAATGAAAAAGAGTACCTTCAAGGGGAAAGCTTGAGGAGCACTATTTTCTCTCTGCATTTAGTCGCAATATTTTTTGCTGACGTTGCCTCTTTCACATAATGAAATGACAATGATGATGATGATGGTTGTTGCTGAGAGAGAGAACCATTGGATGGTGGAGATTGGATAGGTAGCATTTTACAGATTTAGCTCTCAGGAAAAAAAAAGTTGGATGTGCTCTAATGGCTATCTTTCCCTTTTCTTCATTTTTGTTCCTTTCCCTCTCCAGCAAAAGCTTTTTTTACTTCTTTCCTTTCTCTCTAGTATCAAGGATAAAAATGTTTCAAAGATCCTCTTAAGTTCTACCTCGTCATTGTATTGTTGTGTAGTGTTCTGCTCCTTCTCATTATATTCTCTGCACAGCACTTCCTGTTTGAAGCGTTGAGTACTAACATGCCAACCATCACCAATAATATGAAACATGCTTTCTTTAAACATAAAGGATTGAGAAACGAAGTGAAAGTATCCATTTTTGAATTTTCCCTCTCTTGAATATGAATCCCCTTTTTACTTGGGCCTTCTCACTTCTCGCAGGAATACTAAGCAAAAAAGAATGAATGTCGACACGACCATGAAATTTTCTGGAGTGAAAAAAGAGCGATGAGATGAATAGAGTTGAGAATGGAATAGCTTTGATTTTTTTCTTCTTCTGGAGAAGTGCGTTTTGTCTTTGAATTTATTTTTGCTTTTACTTCTACATTTTTACACTTGGCTTTGATAGGATTTCTCTTATTTAAATTTACTTTGAAAAAAATTCAAAATGGGGCGGAGGTTATTTTTTGAATAGGTTTCCCATACACGTGAAACCAAGCGGAGAGACACGTGCCCTACAAAAGTTTCTATTTACGCTTCAATGCATGGAAGAACGAGTGTGACTGTGATACTGATACAGGAATGATTGTGGTTTTATGATTTTAGACAGAAAGCCACAATATTATACGTATACCACCCCCACTGATTTCCTATTTATAGGGACGGTGACGTGCATGATTGCATTCATTGTGAGGAAGAAAGGAAGGATGTGCTTTGTCAGGGGAAATTAGGATTAGTGCTGGGATTTTGGGTGGGCTGGCTTAGTTAGTGAAAGTGGTAAGATTTTTACGAGTTTTGCAAAGTTACGTACTAAACTCGTTATTTAATTTGCCTTGCAATATGGAATTTTTACGTTGTAAGGATTTTCATGTGCGGAAACCGGAACTTGGTTGTCTCACGTGGAAAAACTTGCTCGTATATTACACTTCACTATTTTCTCCTGGGGTTTTAGTTTTAGCGAGTTTGTGACCTTATGTGTTTACATTTTCCAACCTTGTTCCAATTCAGTTTGAAGAGTAAGTGTAGTATTTTGTCAAGTTGAATGAGTAATGACGGTTTTTAAAAAAAAATGATCACAAAACTAGCATTCCCAAAAGGATGCCTTAATTTAACAGTAGAAATTTATGACAATCAAATCAACAATTACTATTGACTGCATGTATGATTTAGAAGTCGTAAGGAATAAAGTAAGTTTTCAATGGGATGTACATACACACTAGTTTGATACTGTTCATAAGATAGAGCAAACATGAAAAATCGATATGATTCAGAACGTTTCATGAGGTGTGTGTTATCGCTCAAAAATTTGGAAGTAAATACTTGAAATTTCAGTCAATTTGCAAACGACCTGGTTTATTGCCTACTTTAGATGTTTTATGAACTCGTAAAGTTAACCTTTAGAGTTTGTGACAAGCAATTATTCCCTAAATTGATAGTCATTAAAATATCTACATACTTGTAAACTCAATGCGAAACGTACATAAAACGCTAAAATATGTATATTGTGTATCATTGGCATACTCTAGTGGAAATTTTCGCCAACCCAAGTACACTTTTTGAGTTTACTGCATTGCCTCCGCAAATCCTCCTTTGCTGCCGCCAACAGCCACTAATGTATCGTTTGAATACTAAAGAACATTAGTCTAGTGGAGGAATAAAATGAGTCAACGGGTTCATTAATGTCGGCTAAATGTTTATACAACCGTAAAGTGCCCATCACAAAGATCTCGTCCTTGCTCGCTGCAGATGGCTCAAATTCCCATTCTACCATGAAAACCCTACCCGATCCTCGTCACATGACTGCACTCTGCAGTTGTTCAAGAGCTTTTCGCTTTATTTCGTATACCAGTTTTATACACTTTTATTCCCTCTCAGCTACCAGATAAGAGATACCACATAAACACGGCACATCTGCCAAGTCACCTAAAGCATGGTACCTTGAACATCCTGTGGAGTATACGTCTTATTATTGTTATTGTTTGTTCAATTCTCTCTTCCCCAAGACTGCACCCCAAGGATATATATTTTTTCTTTAGAAATGGATGTACTAACTTCAAAATTTGGAAATGACTTCAGTTTTCAAAATTACATCGCACATTGTACGCGTTATTCAATTCAACGTATTGCACACTTCCTATCAGCTATCCTATTCGTTAAAATTTTATGAATTGAAGTTGCTCAATAACAATACTTTCTCGTAATGTATACTTTCGCTTAAAAAGTCAAGTACTGCCATTTTCTCCCTTTAGATTTCTCATTTCAAGGTAAAACCTCCTTGGGTGATACTTTAATGTGCTACTTTTGTTGAAGGTTGTCTACATCGTGATACGAGCTTTTACGAAAACTGTTTCAGTTCATTCGTAATGATAAACCTGAATATAAAAAATCCGTTTATAAATTTCATAAAATATTTATATTTCATAAAAACATACATATGTGTTTGTGTAAATAGGCCAAAATAAAAAACAGGGATATCTTGTAGCTGTCATTTTACCAGCTACTGTGTTACATTAAAAAACCTAGATAAAAATCAAGAGTGACATTGTCCTGAAGAAACACATTATTTTTATTTCAAAATATTCACTCCCATTCCCCCCTCCCCTCCTCAAAAAGCACATTTTTTCCTAATGGTAAAGTCCTGTAATATAATAAAGGATTAAGGATTTAATAGAAAGAAGTTTCGCAGAAAATATTCTTTAAAAATACAGAAGAATGATATAGTACATGCTATATGTGAATTTTGGACACCCAGGACCTTATGCAGGGCTTGAAGGACCTTTTAGATTTGGCGCATTAGCAATACAGTTGATTCGCCTTCAAAAATGCTGAAGAATGATATATGACACTATATTTGTGAATTTTTGAAACTCAGGACCTTAAGGGCCTTTCTGGTGAGGCGCATTAGCAATATAAACTACGCCTTTGTTTATTGGTATCGATTGCTGAAATCAGAATTTGAAAAAGTCAAACGGTTCAGCCAGGAGAGCGCGAAGAGTTTTTAAGGCTTAGGACCTTCCGCAGGGCTTGAAGGACCTTTTAGATTTGGCTCATTCGCAATAGTTAATTAGGACATCTGTTTACGTATCGATTGCAAAAACCAGATTTTGAAAAAGTCAAGTGGTTCAGCTTGGAGAGCGCGGAATGTGAACAGGTTAAAATGTTCGGCCGGCGGCCGGACAGACTGACAAAGTAAAACTAAAAAGATTCTTCGAATATATCTTCGATATATTCTGCGAAACTTAATAATGGCATGTATAATATCGACGCTTCATGTACTTGTCTATAGGGCACAAAATGCTATTTTGCAAATGCGCCATATATTCACGGATGCAGTACGGGGCACTGTTGTAGCGGTATTATTTTTATTTGCACGGATATGAAGTGAAGTGGAGGTAGTGAGAATTTTTTCCCCTCAACAATACCCTACTAAGATAAAAGCAAACAATAAGCTTGTAATACAGGCAAGAAGAGAGTGATGCTGTAGGGAGTAGAAAAATGTTTCATCTGCGGTTTCCTTTTGGCATTGATCAATATCTTTCCAGGGGAGCAGAGAAAGTAAGTAGAATTCAGTAGGATGGAACATCTACACCCAGTCCTACTCCCACACTCTATTTTCCACTCCTTTTGTTGTTTTTCTCCACCGATATAAATGTATGCAAGTGCTCCTTTTTGTTTCCTGGAAGGGGGGAAACGAGAAAGCATGAAATGGAAAAGAGCTTACGGAAGAATGTGATGCACACCAGCTGGTGGCAAAGTTTAAGTTTAGCTATGTGAATTTCTACTGCTTATTATTATTTGCTTTCCTTCCTCTGAACTACATCTTGGTTTCCTAATGCCGGAAAACTACTGCGTTTCGCTTTTTCCCACTATTTTATCCCTTCCTCTGAGTCTCTTTAAATAGGGCAGTGTGCTTTCACGTTAAAGTATACTACCTTTTAGTAAAATCTGTATATAAAGGAAAGGCATATTATTCCATTACGAAAGGTATCCAAGCAGTCTATTTGTGAAAAAAAGTCCCACAGTTTTTACAAGGATTTTTCGTCAGCTTCACAAATAATCCGCCTATGTGGGATCTCAAGCTTTGAGCTGGTGACCATTCAACCCTTCCTTTGCCACCATCAAAGGAGCGTACAGTGGGAGTGGAACGAACTGAGAAAAAAAACTACTAAAAGATATTGGCGTACTGCATTAGGGTTTCAAATGTGGCTCGTCTAAAAATTGGAATGGATTTTAAGAGGGAAAAACACACACACAGACATCTTTTTTCTTTGCTTTCACCAACTTTCCCCCCTCTTTTTTCTTTCTTATCCTTTCCTCTGACTTGTGAGATTCTTCACTTCACTAGAATGAAAACCAATGAAACATATTGGTAATGCGAGTTTCTTTTTTATATAGAATTTTCCACTGAAAAGAAAGGCTTTCCGTTTCACAGTTATTTTGCACTTTATTTTACAACCATTTCAACTTCCAATGCTCCATGAGTGTTAGATAACATGTGCTTTCCTTTTTTATATAATGACTATATACAAAAAATCTTGTGTATTACTCTACCACCATGAGTGCGACCAAACCACTATCATAATGCAATCCTTTGCTTTATAATATGTTGAGTGAAAAGAAAAGAAAAACTCTTCATGTGGGGAATAAAGCATATAAAAAGTGGCTTGTTCTGTGGAGAAAAGTATTAGGTTTAGTGGAGTGGAGATTTGGAGAACAAAACAGATCACTTTTTTTCCTCTCATAACTCTCCTCCACTCTGATTACTTTACTGAATGTAAAGAGGAAAACCATTGGTTTCTAGAGCTAGTTTCGTACGGAGAAAGGAAAGTCTGGTAGGAAAAGTGAAATTGGAACATGGGGCGAGTATCCTGTGTGTTGTGTGGCATTGCTTCCCTCTACTTTTCTGCATGTTTGCTAGAATTCAAAGTATATTTTTTTGTTTCAAGTTTCAAGCTGTAGCACACACACTGACTGCGGCAGAGAAAGTGCCCGGGTAACTTTCACCCTTCAATGGCGCTATCATCTTTCACAAATTCAATGCATATAAACTTGCTATACATGTAGACTCCATCTCAGTTGGTTCTTTTTTTCTATGTAAAATATTATCACACATGAAGCAAGCAACACGATCAACTTATCAGCGTCAGTCTACATCCAGCTATGCCTTCTCGTTTTTTTCTTTCTAAAGTCAAGTCGAGCTCAATCCCTGCAACTGATTTCAATTTGTTGCCCACAAACGCTTTAATATTTTTGAATAGCTATCCCCACCGTCTTACATCATGCACGGGAGTCATTTCATTCAGGGTCTCTCAAGCAAAGCTTTAACTTTAATCCTGCCATGGAAAGTTTTTATGTTAGGGAAGGTATTATTAAACCATTTTTTTTCACTTACATCCTCAACTCCGTGTTTTTTCTTAGAAGAACAATATGCTTAGCGGAGGAGTGTGCTCTCCACGTGCGCCTCATATTAAACATTTTCCTCATTCTTTCATTTAAAATCGCCAATAAAGTAAGCTCCTGAGGAGATGAGACAAAACGAAGCGGTTGGATTCTACTCCCGTCCTCATCCCGCTTTTCATGCACAGATAAACATAGAATTTTGCTTTACGAGCATTGCTCAGCATAAAAATGCTTGTTTTTTAGAAGAAAGAAAGAAAGAAAGGGGAAGCGGATTCCTTTATTTTTTATAACATAGGACAACGAGTAATAACACAAGGAAAAGACGGAATTGGACGGGAAAAACTTAAGTCATGAGCTTAGCCGTCCATTGCTCTGCGTAGAGAATGACATTAGCTCAGCAGGTTTCAGCACCATGCTCTAACTCCCTGGAGTCACAACAATGTTACAGCTGAGACTCCCTGCCCTCCTAATGCGTACATTTCACCGTCTTTTTTTCTAACTTCAGCACATTAATAGCTGAGCATTATAAGGCATAATGATGTTTTTTGTTTCTTGTGTGCAAGGCTTTTTTTCTTTTCTCCTAAAAATAGAACCTTTTCATATTGAATAACACTTCATGCTCCCTTTGTTTCCATCCCAGGGATTCAAGCATTCACTCATCATCTTGCTGTCAGAAGGAACTAAGATTGCTAAAAAAAGGGAGTGGATTGTCTGCGTGTACTTAGCTTGATTAAATGTGTTAAAAAGTTTGCCCGCACACAAACGCATCACTCTCTACAACTTATTTGTATACAAGCTCAAACGTTTTTATTAGATAAATAGAGAAAATTCCTTTTTCCTTTTCAATTCATATCACTGCTCAAAATAGGAATGAAAAGTTGGAATGATGTTGTTTCAAGAGTGATACTGAGAAACAAAAAAAGGGAGTGGATATTGAGTGGATAGTACAATAACGAAAGAAATATGGAGGGAAAAAATTCCACATTATGTTTGTATTTACTTTAGGGTCTACAAAATACACACATTTCTCTCCCAATGAGAAACCGTAACCAGTACTTTTGTTTGAGGAGGGAGAAATAACTAGTAATAAATATGTATCTGTTATCCCAGACATGACTGAACTTCATAAAAAAATGTATCCCAAACAATGCAAAAAGTCAGAAAAGTTTGTATAGGTATGCAAGGAAGAAAGTAGATGTAGGAAATAAGCAATAATGCATTATTGATACAAGCCTCGAGTAAAGAAACAATTTTTTGGGATGTCTGGCATGTGTTGATGCTGATATCATATTGCCATCATTCCGCACATTCTACAATATGAAGTTGCGCTTTCTCTATGGGAAAAGCGAGACATACTTTCTTCGTTTTTTTCTCTCTTCAGGAAATTCTTTATTGATCCTAGGGTGTCTAGCATTTGCAGTAAATAAGTGACGTGCTTTTGCCCATTCTTTCCTCATGCACTATCACAACACTATAATATTAAGCCAACTTCACAGTCGAGCTGGCAAAGAAAAAGCTATACATCGAGAACAATAGGCTTCTCCATTTTTGAAAATTTGTGTAATAAATATTTTCCCCATGTTTAGATATAATAATATGGGAGGAAATACATCCTTACATGGTTCACTTACACAAATTCCAACAAAGCGAAAGGAGTTGGTGAATGAGCAAATAATGATAATCACAGAGTATGGAAGCAAACAGGAAGCTGGAGCGTAAGCAAAGTTTTTACATACAGAATGGGAATAAACTTTACAACAAAGTGCAATTTTCCCCTGGTATACACAAACACATATAATATCCATAAATCCTTGCATTTTGTTTTAACAGGGTAAACCAAAGTGATGAAACAAGATACATTTTTTGTCTTGAGAGTTGTTCAACAGCTCCACTAAAACAAGAGAAAATGGCAATGGGCAAGAGAAAAGCCTTTTTCCCCTTGTTTTACTCTCCATTCTCCCTTCTCCACACTTTGGCTTGGAGTATTTTGCGAAAAAACAAGTTGGTTCATCATCATCATCATCATCATCATATCGCAAGTCTGCGAATATGAGAAGCGGGAAAAAGTAGGATATAGGTGGAGTAGTCTCTTTCTTCACTTCGTTATGTGCAAAAGAGAGTTGTGTATTTTATGCGAGAAATTGTAGTGAGTCGTGGAAGACGCGTACACACCCATCCTTAAAAATATTCTAGCGTCTTTACCCGCCTCCATATGAAGACGACGACCATGCTCTGAGAGAGAGTAATGGAGAAAAGGAAGATGAGGATTTTTCCTCTCCCTCGTCACAACCTCCTAGGGAATGCTGGTTTTCCTGAGATGACTCGAGTTGAGTCCGTATACACAACACGAGTGAGAGGATGAAACGAAAGAGAAAAAAACTTTTACCCCGTGCCCTACATATATAGATTCATATTTTATACGTGAAGGGAGAATACAGAGAGGTTGTAGATATCCTCGTAAACTTTCTCTCATCTTTCCTTTTTCTAGATATTTCACCATAGTAAAGTCATAGTTTTGTATATACTGTGCCATTTTCCGCCAGACTCGAGAATGAGTTTCCTTAAGGAATGCAAATTTCATTCCCCGCCACTTTCCACTCCTACTCTTGTAGCTTTCACTCTGCTCACTTTTTGTTTCTTCATCTTTAGTGCCGCTCATGGGAGGTTGGACAAGATAGATGTAGAATTTATTACCTAATTACGGAAGGATTTATTATCCAATTAATTACACTGAGCACATCATATCAAGGAGAGAAAAAGCGAATTTGAAGGAATGCTGCGTCAGCTGCCACGACTCTTTCATGATTGTTATGCTTACAAGAGATGATGATGAATTCTCCGGTGTATAACGGACTCCAAGTCTCAGAAGGGGAAATGAGATAAGTCTGTTGAGTTTCGACTCATACAGGCACTTTTTTTTGCACAAATGTGCCATGAATACAAAATATAAGATGTTCTTGTCAATTCCTATCATTAGATATTTTATGTCTTTTTTGTGTTACTTATTTATGTTTGGCAAAAAAATGCCATCAGAATGGAAAGTTATTTCTTACTAGATGCTTCTCATTGTAATAAAAGTGTCGTAATATAAGCTGTTATGGGGTGTGGGCAAGAGTCTACCTTTATTTGTATAAATGATATTACACGCTCAATTACGAGTTGAGAGGTTCACTTTTTTGAGAGAAACCTCTCTTTCACTCCCTTTCCCTGTTGGCAAAGTTCCTGCATAAAATGACCATTTGTTTGCTCCACTGATTTCATTTGAGAAGGAGAGGTGCACGACAGGACAGATCAATATCTCTATTATGTTCTTAGAATAACTCTATGCGTGCCTCAGCCAGGAGGAAGCGAGCCACATCCTGATGAGTTTCTTTCTGGGTGTGTAAGCTCGAACAGAAAAAAAATCTTCCACGCGAGTGCCCATCACTATCCCGTTATATCCCAGTAAACTCGTTTTCTCTCCAGCGAGTAATGTATCTCTATGAAATATCCGTTGAGCTAAGAGTGGCCAACATTGATAAAGTGTATGAGGAAGACAACTGGTGAGCTGGTAGGTGAATCATGGTGAGAGGGAATTTGTGGAGACATTTCGAATCAATTAAATTTACTTAGTTCACCACACGGGTAGGGTGCTCAGTGGAGAAAATGCGAGTCATAGACGTTAAGGAATTCTGACTGGAATTCATTTGACGTCTTCCGTTATATATTGTAGCTCATTTGGGCTCTTGCTTGTTGTTAACTTTAGGACAAGAGTGGGCATTCCCATTATCGGTGTCCATATGTTGTGTAGAGGAGGCTTTACCTGTGGTATGCATTCAATTTCTGGTTTTATTCGGTTGAATTACGATCCTGCTTTTCCTTTATCTTCTCTGGAATCTTGTTTGGCTCGGCCGATTTCCCTTGCCCACCCTAAAATTTGCGAACTTGGCATTTCGGGCGTGACGCAACATGCTCAACCACTGCAATACTATGCTACTCCCATTATGTAATGTTTTCACCGTCGTCATTCTGAAAAAAGGAAAGCCACGCAATGGTTGAAGGGATTTCAAGGGATGCCAGCTTCCCGTCACTCATGGGCTGGAGTCATTGGGATCTAGAGCCATTCCTCGCATTCCGCTTAAATCTCTGTGAAGAATGTTACAGGGATGAAGTGAATTTTCTAAAAATACACGAGGTGCATTCCGTCCACTAGGGATTTCACCAGAATCTCTGCTGTCAGCTTGTTCGTGGCTTTTTTGCTTTGGCGATTTGATAAAAGCTTATTAAGCAATTTTAACGAATTGGATTTGACCAGAGGAAGCTCATTCTTTGTTGTGAAAGCTATTAAAAAGGAAATCTACTGTGATCGTAGATAAATATTCGCGTGGGAGTAGATCGTTTTGCAATATAGATTTTTGACTCCACCCATAAGTTTATCCTCTTTGAGTTTTTTATATCAATGTTTTGAATCACAAACATTCCCGTTATTGATACATGGAGTATTGATCTTGAGGCTACTTTACTTTCATACGTATAGCTCCTATATCATGAAGATATGTATGCTAGGCTGTCGTTGATCCAAAAAATAATAACAAGATAAACCACGGTGGACAAGAATCAATTTTTTGTAACTTATAATTTCCATACAGCGCATCTTCACAGCTGAGTCCACCAATGTTTCTATCGCTATTTCTCGAATAAAAATCAATAATACGATTTTAGATGCACATTTCCCTGTCCCATACAATCGTGTCTATTATCAACCTCCTTTATCAGAGTGAAAGCTAAACTGAACCTGATAGTTTTCCCATGTCTTGTAACAGGAGAGTAGTACACGGAAGTAATAGCTAACACTCTTCCGCCTGATACATGCCTACTTGAAGTTTGCAAAAAAATTCTTGTCTTGTTCCATCAATACTTCACGCTCCTGTACATAATGTCAAATACATTCACTTTACCCCTTCTTCCTCACATGAATTCAACAAACGAGGACATGAACAAGCCTCTGCCTTTTTTCATCCGGTTAGGTATTCGCAAACGACATGTTTATAAACTGGCTAAAGCTATCCATAAAAAGGAAATGGTTCTAAATGGTTCTGTATGACATCAATGGCATATGGCAGCTCAAGTCTTCCTAATGGAAGGAATATGTTCTAAATGGGCGATACAACTTTGGCGATATCCATTTCCCATTTCAAAAAACTTCAGGTGCTATGCTTCCCGAGTTTCTGACTATTGTACATTCTAAATGAGTGTGTTGCACGCGCCCTTTTACTTTTAGGTCAACACCGGCCACCATATGTGAGTACGTCGGATACGTCAGAGTACATTTAGACGTACATAAATACATACATAATTTTCCGGAAAGGAATGCCAGTCGAGGACTGAGCACCAAAAGTGGCTCACTTTGCAAAACCCATATATTTCAGGGACATTAGACAGAGAATAAATTTTCCTTCGTTTTTTCCTTTTCGATTTTTTTCTTTCGATATCCGTTTTCTCTCCGTTTCCGCTTCTTTTATTTTTCAAATGGCTCCCAGGCCGCCGCTCTCAGCTAGACTTTAAATCCCTTTCCATTCTATGGAACTACAATGCATGTATAAATACTGGTGTTATACTGCTGTATAGTTAAACATGTTTTCGGCTCAAACTTTGTCCTATTCACAACTTGGAGAATTGGAGAATGGCTCCTTCCTTCCTTTCCTATTTTCCTAACAAGGAGGGAAGAAAGAGATATTGTGGAGTTTGAACTAAGCCATTTTTTGTTGGAAGTGACCCACATGCTATCACATGTCGTGTATTGTCCTCTGAAAAAGTTTTAAAACTGAAATACTACTTTTTACTCTTATCTTCTCAACTTTCTAGGAATAACTTGGAAAGGAGCTTATCTTGTCTTCGTGTACTAATAAACCACAGTATTTCCTCTGGAATTGATTCAGGGAAAAAGCCTGGCGGCATATGAGAGCCCTATATCAAAGGGTAGACAATTTTGAGCTTTTCGCATTACAACGTGATGTCGAATTTTCTATTGCATCAAATGAAGTTCTACTTCGTGACAGAAAGTGTAAGGATTTCGTTGTGTGTTCACGAAGATAGCTCCACTCAAAGAAGATTCTTATCTATGGAATTGAACAAGTTGTGAATGGTGTAGAACTCAATTTTCAAAATCACATTTGTACAAATATGTATTCAAAAATATAGTGCGTGCTCGAAAGCCCCTATTCATCTGAAGAACAAACACCTCAGGACATTCTTGAAGTGTTTTCTTTCAGATCGGGCCATTGTGTAATTCTTTGTAATGAGAAATAGAGAAATACTTGAGTATTAAAGAATATTTTGATCCTCTTTCTCAGCTCCACGTTTGCCTTTAATTATCTTGACATAATTAAATTTATGTTATCACACGGAAAGTTTTTTGTGGAGAAATTTTAGGTAAATTTTCTTGACAAGTCCATCAGTTTCCTTCTTCTGAAACTTGAGTTCTGACATGCTGTAGAGATGCATGCAAGCTGAGACAGTATAAATTGCGGATTATTCACAGCTCCCAGAATATTGTAATCAGCCAGCAACCCACTTTTCCTTTGACGATTAATGTAGCTTTTTGGAGTGAAAGTGGGCGTGTCCATACACTACATTATGTTGATTCTAACTGTGCTAAAATTTACTTGCCTATGCATTGGCAACCATGTAGCTTGTATATATTCAAAGTGGAAAGGATGAAAGATGAAGGGTCTCGGCCATGAATTAAATATCACAGTTTACACTCATCCAGTGGATAAAGACGAAAAACTGTAATCAGTTATGAAGTAATATTAAGTAAACAAACACTAAACAAGCTCACAAAGCTATTATTATATTATACGTATAAATGGCATTACACACTTTGACATTATCAGAGAAAGAAACATAAATATCTTCACGTTCGCAGTTTCCTTCTCTCGCGAACTTTTCCCCTGTGCTATTGCATTAAAACATGTAGACTACAACTACCAAAGTGTTTATATGGGTCTGACAACTAATTCTGCCTCACTGTCAACTGTGGTGGCACGCATGGAGGAAGTAGCTGCCTGTATCATAAGCATCTATCACTTTCTTTCTATGTTTACATCTACTACCAAAAAAACAGGTTGACAGTCTCTTTGCAAAATACGTATGTTGTAAGCATTACTTCATTATACTCTTATTTCCCAGCAAGTGGGCATAGCTGAAGTAACTTTAGCGAGAAAATATCAAGTGTTTAGACACCAAAAAGGATGTGGATTTTGGATGAGCTAAAAGCATAAAGCTAAAAGTTAATACAAACCTTGTGTCCCTTCCTCTCTCATTTCCATCTCGGAGTTAATCAATCATAATCATTTTGATTTACACATGAGTAAACTTCAAAACTCTGGATGGTTCCACTAGAAAAGGCAGAAAATCCACTTATTCCCTCGCTTCAGGCACGACAGAGACAGATGAATAGACGAGAAACTTAATTAGTGCCAAGGGGGAAAGAGGAGAGAGACTTTGTGCTAATTTTCTTTGACAAAGACTCCGATTAAAATGATAATGATAAATAATGCAAAGGACAACAACTCATTAAACACAAGTTTTAAATGAGAAAATGGAATTCTATAGAGATACGAGATAAGAGATACGGACGAAAACTCGAAAGATTTTTGCTAATTCGGGTAGAAAATATAATGCTAACTAATAATTTTCCTTCTCAGTGGAAATACACCAAGATCCTGTTCCATGGGTGATCTCACCTCTTCCGCAGCTTCCCTCAACGGTCCCAACGGTGCTGGCCATCATCACCAAAATCACCACAATGGAAAGTCTCCAGAACGACTGGCAATTTCTTCCAATACTGCACCCGTGAATGGGCTGCAGCATTCGACCGTTCCTCTCGTCACCAGCCTTCCACTCCCCCCTGCAACTTCAGTTACCTATGAATTTTCCTTGGCTCCAGTTTCCGGCACTCTCGCTCCAGGATGGCATTTGACAGCTGTGCAAAGAGGACTCGCCACGGCGGTACCTCTCGCCGCTGCAGTAGCTCGGAGAAGGCTTCCTCGTCCTCGGACTGCACGCCAAAGATTTGGATTCACTGACAAGAATGAGGCACGACGAGCAAAGTGGACCATTGTTATCACTGCACTTGCATTATTAGCCATGAGCATGCTTCTTGTTGGGGTAACCCTTCGACTAGCTCCTTTGATTGATGACTTGGGTAAGCAGATTGGATTGAGTTGCTTTTCTGCCGTGTGATCACGATGTGATCCACCTTTTTGTTAGAATTTATGCTTGCTTTCTTCTCCGCATTGATTTTTCATGTTTTCCACAATAAATACGCTCAAATAGCTTTAGGTTTTCGCCCACGCTCGTGTTAGTGTTACCTGTCAAGGCTGTTATCCTCGTAGTGGTTTCCCTAACACAAAAGTGGAATTAAAAAATGATTGCTTGCCTCTGGTTTTTCTCGGTAGACAACGATTTATCCAAAATGACATGATTCACTTAAACTTACGGAAGAATCTCATCTCCAGTTTATTCCACACCAATGACCTTTTCTATCATCTCTACAGGGTCTCCCTACTCGACACAATTCTTTTGTCAGGTTATAGCTAGTCCTTAGAGTAAACGGGTCGTTTTTGAATAGAAGATCACTGTCTATTACCCGCATCACTGGATCAATACTTTTTTTTATCTATTTACGCTCACCAATTTCCACTGCAAATAGATGATTGACAATTTTCTCGAAAACCTTACAACCTTTCTTTTGGAGTGTAACCGTGCTAAATAGCTTTTATCGAATTATATGAATGGACGGTCATGCTTATTTCAG
>JAHZNA010001647.1:0-23315 GCA_027743935.1 Sinodicranocentrus sp. ZH6
GCCGACCTAATCGTTCTTATTGGGAACAGTATTTGTAACGTGACATCTCTCTCAAGGAATCAGTTAACGTGTAAACCACCGCCAAACCAACCTTCCGATGTTGATGAAAATGGACGTGTGGACTCTTCTCGGTCTCCCACCGTTAGAGTACGTGCTTTTCTTACTATTATCTGCAATAAAATATCCTAGAATAATATTAACTGATTTTTGTTTCTGACTCTGTAGGTAAAAGTTGGAAAGAATCTAACTTACGTGATTGGTCGGTTGAGATATGATCATATCACGGCTGGAGAGCTTCCTCAGAAAATTATGTACTTGATGAGTGCTGGCGGCATTCTTCTCTTTATCGTTTTCATCGTCATTTTAATAGCTTATCGACGCAAGTCGACGGAGAGCAATCGGGTTCTTAAAAGTATGCAAGAGCAGATGGACGTTTTGGAGCTTCGGGTAGCCGCAGAATGCAAAGAAGGTGAGATTAGTTTGTTTGTAAATTTTAAATATATACCATCTATTCTCTTCCAGTCAAGTACTAAATGCGTACTAATGTCTTTTGTAGCGTTTGCTGAGCTACAAACCGAGATGACTGACTTAACTGGAGATGTTACATCGTGTGGAATCCCATTCCTCGAATACAGAGGATATTGCATGAAGATTTTATTCCCAAATGGCGAGGAGCATTCTATTCTTCAGTCTGACAGGCCAGACCTTCACTATCGCGCAAAAGGATTGCGCCATTTTGGACTGCTAATCCTCAACAAAACATTTTTATTATTGTTCATTAGAACTTTAGAAAATAACCGCTACTTTTCCATGCGAGACAGGTAAATTTAAATGGAATTAAGTACATTCATTACGTAGCTTTGGTCGTCGTTCTTTATTTGAACGGGGATATGACCACTTGTACTGAATCGATTTTGCTTCTGTGCTAAACAGGGTGAACGTCGCTTCTCTAATCATGGTGTCGCTGCAAGCAAAGATGGAGTACTGCACAGATATATTGAAGACGCTGCTTGCGGAACTGATTGAGAAGTCCATGGAAAGCAAAAATCATCCTAAACTGTTACTCCGGCGAACTGAAAGCGTCGCCGAGAAAATGCTTTCCGCGTGGTTTACATTCCTTTTGTACAAGTTCCTCAAGGAATGCGCAGGTGAACCTCTGTATATGCTGTACAGGGCAATAAAACAACAAGTTGACAAAGGGCCAGTGGATGCCATCACCGCTGAGGCTCGTTACTCATTGAGTGAGGAGAAGTTAATTCGACAGTCGATTGGCTATCGACCGATGGTGAGTTCAAATGCAATTAACGGCTTATTTATTTATTGAGACCTTTTTTGGGGTGAAAGGGGCCGTTATGGATGGCTATTACGTAGTAATTTATTTATTCGTTTGTGGTATATTTGTTATAACTTGATAATTAAATGTCCTGTAGACTGTCTTCGTGTCGATGTCTCACCAAACCACTTATATGACTGGTTTGGATTTAAATCAAGAGAACACAGACGTTCCCGTTAAGGTATTGGATTGCGACACAATCACGCAAGTGAAAGAAAAAGCTTTAGATACAATATACAGGGCCACCCCGTACAGTCAGCGACCACGCAAAGAGGACTTGGACCTTGGTGAGTATTCAGGTTAAAACATGGTATCATCTAGTTAGTTCTGGAAGCAGATTACAATTCTGTTATTTGTTGGTTTTCAGAATGGAGAACTGGAAATAAAGGGCGACTCATCTTGTACGATGAGGACAGCACTACAAAGACTGAAGGAGAGTGGAAGAAACTCAACACGCTAAGTCATTACCGAGTAAGATTATAAACCAATCGCTACTTTTTGTTGCTGTGTTTTCCGTTGTGCCAGGTTACTGATCTTGGTGATAAAATGATATTATTTCAGGTACCAGATGCAGCATGTCTGACACTAGTACCTAAGCAATCATCTATGTACAATTTATCAATTCTCTCTGAGCGCTCTGAGAAGTCGCATCATAAGTATGAAACACTTAATCTCAGTAAATACAACTCAGCAAGTCCTCCATTGAGTCGAGCGACTTCTCCATTGAATCATGATAGGGAAGGGGGAATGAAGGTAAGACATTATGATATTTTTAAGCGAAATAAAATTAGGGAAAACATATTTTCACAATTAGAGAGCAATTGCTCATATATTTTTATGCTTTCCTTCAGGTTTGGCATCTTGTAAAGCATCACGATTCCGACAACCAAAAAGAGGGAGAGAGAGGCAACAAGATGGTGTCTGAAATTTATCTCACTAGACTATTAGCAACCAAGGTGAGCAAATTATGAATTATTGCAAAGATAACCAACTGTACAAATTCATTTCCGGGAATGTGCGCTTAACCAAATTTAATTCATCTTGGTTTCCAGCTCACATTGCAAAAGTTCGTGGATGACTTGTTTGAAACCATATTCAGCACTGCTCACCGTGGTAGTGCACTGCCGTTGGCCATAAAATACATGTTTGACTTCTTGGATGATCAAGCCCTTCAACATGGCATAACTGATCCGGAAGTGGTGCACACATGGAAAAGCAATAGGTAAAATAAAAAATGGATTTCGCAGTAGATTGTTTTATATCTTCATGATGAGCTTACATTTACATGAACCTTATGTTCCTTTTTCAGCTTACCATTAAGGTTTTGGGTGAATTTAATTAAGAACCCAAATTTCGTCTTCGACATTCACAAATCCAACATTGTCGACGCTTGCCTGTCCGTCGTAGCGCAGACATTTATGGATGCCTGCTCCACCTCTGAACATCGTTTAGGTGAGTTAATAAAATGGATTTTTGCAAAAAAGTACGATATTGGGGTTAAAACCAGTCATTGAATATCTCTCGTAATCAATATCAATACAGGCAAGGACTCCCCTAGTAGCAAACTTCTATATGCCAAAGACATTCCTAGTTACAAAGAGTGGGTTGAGCGGTACTACGCTGATATCAAAGCAATGCCATGTGTATCAGACCAAGATATGAATTCCATGTTGGCAGAGGAGTCTAGAGTAAGTGCATTAATGATATCTGGAAGAAATTTTGTACGTGACATTTTTTTCATCCAGTTAGAGAAGCAATTGATTAATCAACCTTGTTATTTTTATTCTACAGTTGCACGCAAGTGAATTCAATACGGAGTGTGCTCTTCTCGAGCTGTATAACTACGCCTCGAAATACAATGATCAGCTCATGATGACTCTGGAAGAGGACGAATTCTCTCAAAAGCAGCGGCTGGCCTACAAGTTAGAGCAAGTTCACAATATAATGGTGTCTGAAGGACATTGATATTGAAAAACTCATACCTTCTGCTCACGATATTTCATATAATACTTATCTCATTACTTGACACATTCGAACCTCATAGTGCAACCCCATTACTAAAGAATTTTTTCAAATAACTATAATTATTACGTTCATTTACGAATCTATATCTGATAGTTGGATCTGTTTTTCGAGTGAGCCATAATCTTATACAGTTTGTATTTGTATATCTTAAAAGATTTAAAGATCTTAAATCTTGTATTTGTATTTATACAGGATGGATTTGCAAATACCTATATTCATTCTAGAGCAAGCCAAACTGAGCTAGGAACGATAAATAACGTATATATATAAATATAAGCACACATATACCTACGTGATCAGTGGCTTGAATTTGCAAGAATATACCATGTAGAAGGTTTTTATTAAAATTCACTATGAGGATATAGCTAATTACAAGTCGTCAAAGTTAATTACTTATGTGTCAAGTCACCTATGTAGAATTGTAGGATCAAGCAATAGGGAGGTATATAAAGTGAACATTTTTGTAAGTTTTTCTTTTCTTGTCCTTTATATCGTAGCAGGTACGTATGAAACGTAACTAATTTTTGTCCTAGTGAGAAAAAAGTATGTTAGCATTGATTCAAAGTCAACATGTAGAGCGTAAGTTTTGAAAGTTTCCTAAGATAAAGCATCCATCAGCTTTGCATTAGGTCAACTTGTACTATTTAATGCAGAGAACTCAGTTTTATGTGGTGTACTTAAACGTGTAAGAAATACATACCAATTTTTATGTGCAACTTTCTAGACTGTAATAATCCTTATAGACCTTAAACAAGTAGTTGATTAGTTATTTTAGGAGAAATTTATAGTAGGCTTTACAAAACATCATTTTTGAAACAGCATAATAGCTACTCGTAGCAAGTTCAAGTGACTAATCATCTTTTCACAAACGAACAAGTCAACTTTGTACATAGAGCGTGTATAGAAAGAAGTTACAGTTTTAGATTGAAACTGTTACCGACTCATCATATAAATAATCGAAACTGCATCAATGATATACATATTTATTATAATCGTAATAGAAATGCTTAAATATATGGCAACTCCGCATAATTAGAAAAAATGTGCTCCGAGAGAACAAGTCAGTTGATACGATGAGATAACTGTGAGTGTATATAATAGCGTTAAAATATTCATATTGTTGGTTTCCGATTGAGAAAAAATGGTTTCTTATACTGACTGGGGGCGAGAAGAGTTAGGAAAGTTTCCATATGGGAGAAGCACACACACAAAGGCTTTTTTGTGTGACTTGTAGTGGATATATGATGTAAATGTGGACAATTGACTAAATTAAAATGAAATATTACTCTGTTAGAGATGTGATAGTGACATGCTAAAAGAGCGCTTTGGAATGTGACATGTGAACAAATGGTGAGCGCGTTTCACACATGTTTTTATTACAATGAAAACTGAAAAAAATGAACTTTTAAGTACGAATCTATAAGTGCGCATATGAGTGTGTGTGTTGTTCTTTTTGTACCATCACGAATAATTTTTGTATATCACATTATTATGCTTGCGGGATATACACACTATGTATCTATCGATCAATGTGACTGAATGGCCGTTAAAGTGGGAATTGAAAACGAACAAAAAATCTTTAAAAAATCGTGTATTCTAGGGCAGAGGTGTATTCTTGAGAGGATTTTGTTAATATTTTGTACAGTTTAGTATGTAGACTTTTTTCATCGGCCACGGCTCTGTACATAAAGAAAAATATGTAACGTTAGTGAAAACTGATTACTTACTACATGGATATACACATATATAGAATCTTAAGTATTTATAAGGTATAATAATGATTTCTCCAGTACTGATGAATTGTATTGTATGATAATGGATACGATTATCTGATAATATACCAACTAACGATCAAAAGCAATTAGGAAAAGAGGTGGGGTTCTTGAAGGTACTGTAAGAATGTCATGCTAGATTTACTTTCTGCAAAGAGTAGAGATACGAAATGATCGTGTAAAAAGTAAGGGAAAACGTTTAGTAGAATGGATACGTAATGGTTTAATGATGATAAATGATAAGGATGATGATAAGGATTCTACTGTAAGGACACACGCGTCTAAAATGTCTTGAAGTTTTACAAAATATCTAGGATGCAAGGAAAAATGATATGATATACTTGTATGTCCGTAATCTATCCTGTCATAAATATGGTGATGTACTTTCTGTGTGTGCAGTTCGTTCCGTAATCTTTCCATTTGTTATTCAGTCTGTGAAAGTTACAAATAACTTTTTTCTACCATGAATTTAGCGGTTAAGGCTAGTAAAGAAAAAAATGAACTACAAATTTAGCTCGACCTTTTGTTGCGTGCAACTATTGTAATAATTCAGCATATGGCAGTCAGTCTGTGTTCACTGTGACTGTGGAGGAAGTTGGCAACACAAGAATTGCCGCTTTCCTCGAAAGTCTTTACGTATTTTTAATATTATATTTAATCTGAGATATGTCATAATGTATACTATCGTATATTAATTATGATGAGTCTCGTTGTGTTACAATTACAATGTTACAAATGAGGGCAAGGTGTGAGCTGTACACCACACTGCACCTTGACTATTATACCAACTTGATTACCGTCTATTTTGAATGTTTGCTTACTACAAATACCTATTATAAAGATATGTCTATATAATTAGGATATTATTAATCCTCTAAGTTTTATTTAAGTTTCGTCGCCGCTCGGATTTTTTTTCATGAGTTGTAAACTGCGTTTACGTTTAGAGTTAGTATTTTGTAATTTTTTTGTGGTTACGTGTAGCTCCGCGTATGTTCCTTGCTTCGCAAAAATACTGCATGCCAACAAGCTAACTAAATGTAAATGTATTGATGGAATCGACTTAATTTTTACAGAGATATCGGAATTTTTAATTTATTATTTTTTAAACAAAGTATTATGACTCTAGTATTAAAATAAAATGCAATATACTTTGAACATCGTGACCCTTCTTCATCATGATTAAAGCATAATATGGAACCGAATGCACTTGAAAGAGAGAGAGAGAGTTCCATGAAAAATTTATTTTGCCTTTTGCTTTACTATTTTACAACCAATTACCATAATATAATTACCAACTGTTCCTCTCCTTATTTAATGATTACAGGGAGAGCTGCATACAGAGCAATTAGCAAACTGTGCAGAGCTTGTTTATTCCAGATACTTTTTTTCCCAGAAATGCATACATCCAACATGTGGAATTTTAGAAAGCTTTGTTCTTGAGGCGAATGCATCGTACTTGATGCTCCTCATTGGGAATTTCATTTCATTCCATTCTCAGCGTTGTATCCGGTTGAAGAGCAGTTGAGCATTATCGATTTCCTGTGAGTGTGGTTATTTGTATTTGGGTTTACACTACCAAAAGTACTCACGGAGTACAAGCCAGGGAGGAGAAGAAGCGGGAAGCTTTGAATGACTAGATCTACATATATTATGGCAAGCCAAGTTGGTTCACTAGAAGTGAATCCAGATCAGGTTGGTTGGTTGTGTGTGGTCTCACTTTCTTCAACGCAATAGCTGTAAGTTGTGCTGATTTTGCATATTATGGACAACATGAGGAGAGAGTACAGCAGTTTCACAGAGCATGTGCGGACTGTATAACATAACAAGTAAAACATTCTATATCCCTATTTCTCTGTTGTCTATTCGACGTACTCAAAGTACTGAAGTTGTTACAAAAAAATAGAATCACATTTTAATTATGAATTATGTAACTGACATAACCTGAAAATACAAGTGCGCAGGCTAAGGTGTCATCCTTGTATAGCCGGCAACTGAATGTACAGTTGATTTTCCATGATTTTCTCTTTGAAAGAGAGAAGTAACTAGTTGATTCTGAGTTGTTTACAAACTTGTGTTAAAACTTCATGCTAAAAATCCAGTGTCTAATTTCAAATTGATCACGGTCAACAGTACGTTGAAAGTCCAACAAGGTTGGATTGATAAAGTCAAGAGTAATAATGGAATTCGAATGATTGGCTGTCATCTACTAGTTGATTAGTGGCTGCTGCTGTTGATTTGTTTGTTGATCGTGGAAAAGTTTCTATCTATTCCCATTGCATATAACTGATCTGACCAAGGAGTCTGCCGTCTACTAATTAAAAAATAATGATTGTCAACTAACTGTTGTTTGGAGAAAAAAATTCAAAAGTGTTGATGTGTTGAAAACATCAATTAGTCTTTGGATTAGGGCACATCTACGATCTCGGACAGTTTGAATTAAACTGTTGAATTTTGAACTGATGAATTTTGCGTAGTTATTATTCTACTATAGATTCATTTTGGCACTAGCGATCCGTCATCCGTGTTTGAAACTGATAGGCTACTGGTGAAAACATCAAAATGTGATTTTCTTCTTAAGCGATGCTGATAAATGAACTTCAACTTTAAAGGTAGTTGCAAACACCATCCTGTGTTCTTATCTTAATGTCGTCACACAACCTACAACAATGGAATAAGTCTTAAAGAATCCTTATCCGATTATGACATAATTTGTAGTTATATTGTATAATAGCTCGTAATACTTCTAACGGATTACCGGTTAGAAGAATTATTAATGTTATGATGGATGTTGTAGCGTAGCATAGCTTGCAATGCGTAAAAAAACGCTTAATCAGCCAAAATTATATTTAAATGTTGTGAACTTCTAACCTGACCTGTAACTCTTGCATCTTAAAATGTGCTAGTTGAATAATTGTTGACTGCGAAGGGTAACTTTTGTTTGTATATAAATATGCACCAATGCCCATCTACGTTCAATGTTGCTTCTTATTTGCACTTTTTCCAACTGATGACTGACTATCGGTTTGATAACTTTTCGCAATCCCACTGACAACCTATAATCAATGTATTTCCCCAAACCCAAATACGAGCTATTTAAAGCTTTCAAATTTTATTTAAAATTCAATGATATCATTAGTGTTAAATACTAGTTACTGATAATTAGCCTATCCTGGAGGTAATGCAATTAGATTATGCGGACTGCATAATTTATATGTTTTGATTTCTATTTCTTGCCCTTGCTGGTTGTATTGCTACGTATGACGTGCAAGTCTGTCCGTTAGATTAAGAAAATTTTATGCACCTGTTGTGATTAGAGTGATTACGATTATGATTATTTTACGATGCTATTGCTAGATATTTTGAAGTTTCATGTAACCCCTTCGTCATGCATTTGACATTTGAGGTAAGAAATATACCAAAGTCCTAAAGTAGTAGGTTTACACATTTTAACTGTACTATGATAAAAGCTACAAAGTAATTGATATTTAAGCTGCATAGCTTAATTTGAGATCAGTGACTGCGTGCGATACATATCAAACGGGATTTTTCTCTCTAAATTTTCCTTATTTCATGTTATCATCATATTGATAGAAAAAACCGTATACTCTGTATTCCTTTTCATGCTCATTCTTATGTCTTCCTTAAGCAACTTTCTCCGCAACTTGTTTGAGCCTCTCTATTAAAAAAATCCTAGACAACAGATGACAGAGGAAAGAGTGTCACTGTGTAGTGTTGCAAAATCAATTAATTTCCAGCCATACGAATGGCCTAATTGGACAATGACTCAAATGAGCAAACCAGCTAAAACGATTCTCCTAGTCGTATGTAGTAAATGATGCAATAAATTGAGATGATATGCGATTAAGACTGGCCAAGTACTGATCTGGCTAATTACGATTAAATATTAACCCGACCTATACAGCCTAGTAGTAAATATGCGCAATGCTCTCCTCTCAAAGTGTACAAATCGTACTGCAGAGCAACTAATGTGAAGACAACTATAATTGCATTTTTTTTACATTTTATACCGTATCAAGTCTTCCAACGTTCTGTCAGGGCCAATCTTTTTTATAAGTATGTTTTAAATGAATATTGTACATATATATATATACCTCCGACAATAATATATAAAATATTCGCATCCAAGGAAACCTGCATAAGCGAAAACTGAAAAAATATATATACAGTGAAAAATTCTCTAATCACTACTTCTTCCACAAGATGAGTGATCAGTGATGCTCTAGCTCAAAATATAAAGCAGATGTGAGAGAGGGAGCACAAACAAACAAAACACAAAATCTGTAAGGCATATATATATTTTTATACATATCTCTCCTATACTTGAATTGATCATTATTGATCTCTATCCTGTTCCCATTTTATAACATCTCCAATACAAGTATAGAGACCAAAAACGAGATTCATTTTGTACATATTCCCTATTTCTCAGACGTAAGAGTAGTACTCATTTTATTCCCAAAAGTGCTGTCGATGTACAAGTAGGTAGATACATTTCCTTTGCAAGAGTCGACTGTGGGGATAGACTAGACGTGTGTTTTGCTCAAACATTGAACACCAAGTAAATACATAAATCCTTTGCCATGCAGATATTCTCATAGTCATAATATCGAGGACAGAATTTAAAAGGCATACGCCACAAAGTTGAATGTAATGTACACACACACCTTGTACATAAAAAAGGAAGCTCTCTCTCACAATGTATTCTCGTAATATGGTGGGGTATAGAGGCTCATGTTGAAAGCTTCAAGTTTCCTTGGATTCGTTCTAATATCACGGGATGTGTGGATGTCTGTGTCGTTTTCTAGTTGGTTTGTTGGTTCAATGTAATAATGTGATTATGTGGAGATGTGTGTAAAAGTATATTGAGTTTGCTTCTTGTTTCTCTAGAGAAAGCAGGGAGACGAGTAGTAGTTGTAAATTGTAATTCTGCCTCCTTGCTTTTTACTCTACTCCTCTCTCTCCACACGACAAACAAAACTAAGAATATTCCTTGTTACAAAAAAAAGTTGCCTTAGTCCATCATTGCATATTACTACAAATCCTGTTATATGATGAATGATTAAAGCCAATGTTGTTGGGAGAAGTGTGCTCCTGGGGAAAAAGTTGGATACGGAGAAGATTATTTTTTTAAAGGGGGAAAAAGGATTGATTGGTGGTAGGGCTGGTGATAATATACTTTGCAACTGATAGATGTGTGTTATGTAAGTGGTGAAACAAGTGGATTTTTATTGTTATTATTGTTGCTCCTCAAGCTTATTTGAAGGTGGTAGGAAGACATCCTACCATCAAACTTTTGTGAAGATAGGTTATTTGCTAGTTAAAATAGTGTTGAGTTGGAGGTGAGCTTGGTTCAGATAAGCTGTTTAGCTGAAGACAGGTCAAGGTTAGTTTTTGTGCCAAAAAACGGGAGCGTCGAGAGGAATGTGGTGGGAAGGGGAGTTTTAATGTTTTGTAAGTGGATTTGTAATGGTCAATAGTATATTTGTTAGTTACTGAATTACTGATTGTTAGTTGGATTGGATTTAATGTTCATTGAGTTGTGCAAATGTGGGTAGATTGTTGAGCAAGGAGGTTATAAAGTACACGTGCAATAGTCAATATAGTACATGATATTTTTGTTTGTTGATATCTGTGCCCGCGATACAATGGGCGAAGAGGAATGACAGATTTTTACGGGATTAAGGAGTTTTATTATGGTTCGAGATTTTTTAACCTTGAAGGGTGAGGGGAGGTTTATAGAAAAATGATACACGAATTAGGATAGACAGGTGAAAGGAGAATGTTGTAAGTTTGATATGTTTTGTAGATGTCGTATTTATAGTCTGTGATAAATATGTGTACGGTGTAGAGTATTTCGGATTTAATTTTTAATTTAAGCTAGCGTTGCTGGTAAACTCGTGTTTTTCACAAATCACTGAAATGCTCCGTAGACGATTATTTGTTATTTTATCACTAAATGTAAGTCTGTGACCATTAGAAACTGTTATTTCTTTTACTAATACATACTAATATACCCTAATATATACCTAATTGATATTATACCCACTTTTCCTATTTATAATTTTCTTCCCTGACAATTGTATTTTTTGTTCGTTTAATATAGTATGGATATCATGTCATGTCATATGTTCTATGAGGTCTGCAATAAAGAATAATAATAATAATACTAGTGGTAACATAATCTACCAACAGTCACAGTAAGTTATATGGATTAAGAATATATTTTGTCACGATGGTAAATTTTGCAAAAATAAATCTTGATCGCGCTCACCGCCTAAAAATAAATAAGGCCTATAAACAACATTTACTTGATTAAGCTTGAGTTAATTTTTATTTGTTTTGTTTACAGGGCAAGGTAAACTTAATATCTCTGCAGTTTACCAGGAAGCCAATGACACACACGAAAAGAGATAATTCCAGTTATTAAAAGAGGGAGGACGACTACACCGCTAAATTGGAGCAGGAGATGATGAGTGTCTATAGCATTTCTACTGTTTGATTTGGGTGAGTATTAGCATTGAAAGCTGAAAGTAATTATGAGCAAGCATGTTATGACCTGCGCTTTACTTGTAATGTTATGATGATTTTTCCAGAATTTTAATCGGCTATATTCCATTGTCATGGGGGAGACAGACAAACCACCGGAGAGCAATGGTGGTGGGAATCCGCACCCACACCATCATAACCCATCAACATCCTTGCCCCAAGTTCAGAATGGAGGACTGCATGTTCAACCGGGGAAGAAGCGAGAGTTCACAGCATACAAGCTTATTGTGGATCCGGCTTTAGTCAAAGGAGCGTTTAAAGTCTACCGTTTTGATGGAATTATACCTGGTGACCCTAGTTATCCTAGTATACTTTTACGAGATCCTAGAAAGCAAAAGCTTTCTCATAGACCCCAAGACCCTATGGTTCTCCCTGTTCCTGCATTTAAAATAGATGCTAACTACGTGGGAGAAATCCCTCCTAGGGATGTCACATTTACAAATTTAAATGACAACGTTGGAGAAATATTTTTGGCAACTCTCTCAGCGAAATTCGGATTAGTTGAAGATGTCAAAATTTATCATCACCCTATTAGTTATCGGCATCTAGGTTTTGGCCATGTTGTTTACAAAAGGTCTCAAGATGCTAAAATTTGCGTGGAAAAACTGAATGGGACATATGTCATGGGTCAAAAAGTGAACGTGTTTCCCGACCCAGGGGGTGCAAAGTGTAGCGAGCTTTTCATAGAAACAACTACACAAAGACCCGGTTGTGCTCCGAAAGAAGAACCGAAAAAGTCTGGGACTACTCCTGCTACAATCGCGAAACCTCCTGCCCCCTCCAGTAAACCTTTGTCAACGTCAACTTCATCCAAACAAAATAATACACACGATGGCCAGCATTTCAAGGAGGAAAAATCAACCCCTCATGACTGTGCATCTATTGCATCTGCTTCCTCTGACGATCGTAAGTCCTCACAGTCATCATCTAGAGGAAGTGTACGGTCGAGAGATAGAGACCGGGACTCGAATGACACATATAAACGCTTCAATACAAATTATCCAAGATACGAGCCGTGCTCTGCTCCTGAGCCAATAAATTCCAACTACGGATATCCCATACCAGCGGGTTCTTCTCGAACCCCATCTATCACCAGTAGTCACAACTCCTCCATTTCTAATTTGCACCTCCAGCAAACCTCTCTTCCGTCATCTCCTTCAGTTGTTACAGGTGTTGTTAGTGCTGTTAGCAGGTGTGATTCGTTCATCAATAACAACAGTATGGAGAATGTTAGTGACACTGAGCTATCCCCTAAGGTTGACTTGGACACACGAATTAAAATGCTTCTTGAAGGGAGGAATTCCGGTGAGCTTGGAAAACTATTTACTGATGGGAATATAAGTGCTAGTGGTACCGAAAGCGAGAGTGATATTGAAGCTTCGCCCCTCAAACGTGCACGGCTAAGTTTAGGTAGTGCCAGTGCAACTATTTGCTGGGATGACTCTGAGAGTGAAGAGGAAAGCAAGGAAGCCTCGTTTGCCAAAAAGTTCAAACAGTCATTTGTTCCTGTGAATGATAACGATGTATCAACACGTGGGCATGCACACGGTAACTCAATGCTGTCTCCTCCTCCGTCGCCGTTCCTCTCGTTCAACGCAAACTCTAATTCGAAAACAGTCAGGGGCAAGGCAGACCCGGAGTTTGATCAGATCTCAGATGATGACGGCCAAATTGGGGAGGAAAAGGATGACATGAGCCTGTCATCTTTGTCTACGGATGCTGGAGGAGACTCGAGTACTCGAATTAAGCAAGATAGTAATTTCACTGTGTTACAACCACCGCTACCACCTGGGCAAGTTCAAAATTATTATGGACACTATTACAACAACACGTATCCTACAGATTATCATATGCCACCGTGGGGATCTCATGGTTCACAGTCAGAGCTTCAAGGAAGTTACGCTCATGCATCTCACCCCCAACATGAGTACCAAAACTCTCATAACTCCCACTACAACCAAGGGTATTACCCACCTCCGCCTCCACCTCATCCTGAGGTGCAAGAAGTGGCTAAAAAGGAACAAGAAGATCATATGAATCCAACGTTACTTGTAAATGCGCTTATAGATAGTATGGTAGACGACTTGAAAAAGGTGCTGAGGCGAGATTGCCAGAGAAGACTAATTGAAACCGAGGCTTTCAAAATGTATGAAGAATGGTGGGAATGTGAGGAACAAAAATATAAGCAGAAGCAGGATGAAGAAATCGCCAAATTAGCTCCAGCTCCGGCCGCGCCAATCGCAGAGATTCCGACGACGGATATCACTGTTGGCGTTGATCTCGGCTTAGGCTTTCGTAATATTCCTAAGTTGCCGTCATTTAGAAGAAAGATTGAGCTTCCTGCCCCCGTTGTGGACGAAGACTCTAGAAGATCATATTTGGACAGTGATGACGACTCATTGTCTAGCTCGGACGAGGATGAAATTATTGGAAAGAAATCTAAACCAAGGTTCAGTTTCTCTTCGGATGAGGAATCAGATGCTTCCTCTGTGTCTTCCAAGTCTAGCGTATCTGAAGCGCAAGATTTTACTGATGCCGAAGCAATTTCCACCACAGAGGATGAGGACGAGTTTTCAGATGCCAAGGTACAGCTCGAGGAAGACTATAAGATACCACCAACCCCGAAGATGGAAACTGAAGATATTTTATCTGACGATGACTCACCGGAGGAATGCGGCGCTGCTCCTGATGAAGAAGGATCTCTTGGTATCTGTGATCGTACTGGCAGGATGATTATTAAACATTCTAGTGTCAAGTCTCCCATTGAAGAGGCTCTTGATCAGCAATTCGTCAAAGACACGACCCCTGCAGGTGTACAAGTGAAGAAAGAAGTTGAAAATGATATGGAGATTGGCATGTTTAAGAAGGACGGTAAATCCCAGATCAAGTCTGTTCTTAGTGAAATGGGTAATCGCATCTCTAGCATTGAAAAAGAGTACATAACACCCTCCGGATTTGGTAATGAGGATGAGAAACCGCTTATGATTCCATATGACGTGGTGCGACCCAGAGGTGAAAAGAAATCTAGAACACCTGTATTCCGTCCACGGAGTGAAAGCGAGGTCCTTAGCATTCTATATGAGTTCCTCATTGATGGCGTTGATAACGAAGACATCCAGTATTTACAAAAGGCTTATGAGAATCTTCTTTGTGATGACTCCTTATACTGGTTAAATGCAACACATTGGGTCGAGCATCCAACAACAGCGATAAAGAAACGACCCACAACCCCAGTGAAAAAGAAGCAACAAAAAATTAAGGCAGATTCGGAAGGGTCAGTGCGCACGAGGGGCTTTGTGCGCATGACGAAGGAGGAAAAGATACGTGCAATGGAGGGCAGACAACCAGTCACTGTCAGTTTTGATGCTTCGGGTGCTCTGCGAGCTAACGACATGCCTGCAGGCATGGCCAAATCCAGGGAAACGCAAATTCGTGAAGCGAGATCGAACCAGCGTCGTCTTCTCACTGCGTTAGGAACGGAATCTGACTTGCTGTTAAATTAGATATTTTTATTTTGTCTTCTCTTGTTGTGGGTTTTCTCCCTTTTTGTATGGACTAGTCTAGCGCAATAATGAATGAAAAAGAATCCATCGCTCGCCTCCATGAACTTTATATGTTGACAATGAGACAAACGTTAATTATTATTATTATTATTATTATTACAGCTGTTATTAACATATAGTTTAAGTCTTTTGTTTTTCATGCAATTTCAAGGGTTTTCTTGTCAATAAGTACGGAAAAATTGATGGTATGATGTACGTTCAACGTCATACAACATAGCACTGATATGAAATGATTACAGAGCGTTCAGGAGTTTCACAATGAGTGTTTGATATTTTTTACAGAACGAATACCTACGTGTGGGATATATATTTATAAATAATCTATTTAGCTCAAGAAGATTTTTTTCAGTTTCCGTTGAAGAAAAATAAAAAGCCTAACTAAGGCCGTTTTTCATTCTCTAAGTTGATTTACATCACAATTTGAAAGGTATAAAATGTAATATGTGGATCTGTAATGATGAAAGTAATCTGATCTGTTACAATAGTTTAAAGTGCTATGTAAATCGAAATCGTCCGTCATACCTTCTGTCGCAACTATGTTGACTTCATACCGTCGAAATGAAAGCAAAACAGTTCTGAAATACCACATAACTCGAGAATAACTTCATACAATAATTTAAATTCAGCATCGCAGTTTCCTCTTGCCGCTTCATATTATGTATGTCAAGGCCATGTACGACGAGGTTTTCTCATTTAGGTGGATCTTAGTCGTGATACTGCTTAGTGTATAGCTTGTAGAATTAGTTTATCTGTTTTTTGATCATGTTTGCTTACGCAATAATTTTTCTGGAGCAATAGAGGGTTTTAAATATTTGAAAATTAAAAACTTACAGAATATAGGAAATGCATTATGCATAGATGTATATCAGAATCAACAACTTATCATATATTAACAATTGGCATTTAAAATTCAAATGCCGTGATATAGGATTATAGGAAATGTAGAAAACAACATTTTATACTATTAATGAAGATGTCGCTCCAAAAATTTGTACAGGGTTAAATGCTTAACGAATATAATTTTATTGTTTACAGTTCATCATCAAAGGCTAATTAGTCAGTCATGATTAGTTCCATTTATGCATACGAATTAAACCCTATTCTCTCGGTCTTTTTCGGAAAGTAATACAATGCATTCCTACATTTTGTTTTTTGTTAAGATAGAAAAAAACCCTAATGAGTATTTATCTGGTGTCTGGCAATACGGTGTTAAGCGTGGAATAATTAAAGATGCCATGGGGTTTTTCGGCTTCAATATTAACTCTCGCATTTTTGCAAGAAAGTATAGAAAATATATTCGTATATATAGACGTTGTTGTAGGATACTATATTTATCAGTTCTACTGTAGTATTTAATTGTATTCCAAGGTTAATTAAGAATGATACTTAACAACTTGTACGTATGACTGACCAATAATTATTTTTTCGGCTGCAAATTCAATGTATATGTCTAACTTAATAAAATATGAAAATTGTGTCATGAATGTGGATATTCGTTAATGAATAAACATACAGAAAAGAAGGATCTCCAATATTTCTGATTGATGTACGAAAAAGAAAATTATATTTATTTCCTTCCTAACAAAATGAGCTTGTTTACTAACGTCATATATTTGTCATTTGTCTAATTTCTACTTATGTCTCTAACATGTAAATTAGGTAAAATGAACTTTTAAATATTCTAAACCGTGGCCAAACTCTTTCTACATAAAAAATATTGTCTTTATTATTAATAAAATATCCCTAGTTTCCCAGACTTTCAATCCCCTTTATAATATTACTTGTCACCTTGCCTGTGTGTGACTTGATCATTTAATTTAATTGTGCTGTCTACCGACAGGTAAGAACAAAGGGTCAGGTTAAAAATTGCAAACTATTAAAATTAAAGTTTTAAAATTGTATTGCTTTAAGACAAATTGAATTCTCATTTTACTACTGTTGCTCACAACTTATTGCGAATGAAAGAATATCCTACAAAAATATACCCTATTTCAGTAATTAAAACATGACAATAGGATATAAAATGAAACCCTCTTTTTGTTCCCTATTTTATGACGCAAATAAATATGTCAATGACAAAAATTATTTAGACTATATATTCGTAAAATTTACGTGTTGTGTAAGTGGGAAGAGATTTGGGAATGAACTCTTTCCGTCCTTGGAAGCTCGCCATATCCCCAAATACTCAAAAAAGAGCAACTGTTGTGGGATATGATGTGGACTAGAGATGCAAGATGCAAAGACGTACAGAGTACAGATAGGATACCACATTCCGATTCTCTATCTCTATAACGTATACCCTACATTATGTGAGCTATATGCTAATAAGTAATAATAACGCATTATGCTAAAAAAAATGTTAGAAAAGAATCAAGCCCTAAATTGATATAACAGAATCTTATATAATGTATAGTTGCAAGATTGCTAGTTATTGAATAATATCTGTACATCCATAACTCTTCCTTATGCTGGAGTGTTAAGCGTAGTTATCTTAAAAAAGATTAGAGTATTAATTTCTTGTATAACTTCAAAAGGTTCCAGTTACAGGATGGAAGATGGAACTGGACAAATTGCGTTAATTTTCTTTGTCCGATTAAATGTATAATATGTAGTATGTTGTAACGTATATTGTCCAATGCAATATTGTATCAATTTAGTGTGTCATATGAATAAAGTCGAAGGATTTTTGTGGATGAATTATATAGTGGGCCTTGAATGAAAAAATGCTGTTCAAAAAGTAGTTTTCTGGTGTCTTGTCGTCTGGATTGTATGGATATATCCTTGTTAGCCACATATTTTGGTTTTCGAAGCAAAGCGGAACTATATACACCGTGTATACGTACATTATTCCCTGCAAAACAAATTGCAAAATTTGCAAACGTACCGGCAGGAAGTAGGCAGGAATGAAATATAAGGTTACGTCGACATATTTATATTCATACAAATAGAAGACATATTAACATGAGTTCATCCAGTCCATGTTTCATAGATTGCAATTGTCAGCTTCACTCGGGTGGAACCTCCCAGCCCGACCCTCCCCACCCGACTTAGACCCGACCTAAAACCCGATTGTCTCCACCCGATGCGACTTTCAACCCAACAGACTTCCCAAATACTATTTAAAATATAGTTTTCGAAAATCCGACTTATTTGGATTATTTCGATTAGTTTTTTTGGTTAGGTTAGGTAAAGACGTTTTAAAAAATCCATTACTCATATAGTCGGGTCGCGTTAGCTGTCATTAATGAGTAATATTTTTTAAAGCACAGTTTACGATGTCTTAACCTAACCTAACCAAACAAACTAATCGAAATAATCCAAATAAGTCGGATTTTCGTAAAAACTATATTTTAAATAGTATTTGGGAAGTCTATCAGGTTGAAAATCGGGTTTTAGGTCGGGTCTAAGTCGGGTGGGGAGGGTCCGGTTTTTAGTCGGGTTTGGAGGTTGCACCGCTTCACTCGTCGTCTTTACTTGTGGCAAAATTTCCCTCATGAATGCTTTTCAAAGCCTGATGAAGCATTTCGATGACAACAATGTTTAGTATTTTCATTTAAAGTTTAACTGAACAAAATTGTGATTAATAATGATAATCTGATCAGGAAGGCTACATGGAGGATATAAAGATTAAGTCAGTACATATACAAAGCGGAATGAACAGATAATGAAGTACCATGATAAATCTTTTTTTACGGATTGAATAGTGATGATAAGCATTGACATTGGTTTACTGTTTACTGAATTCTGCAACCGCCATTAATATATCGAATTGTATTTAAGTACGTTGAGTTTCAAGAGATATTAACTTTTAATTAATACAGTGAAGAAGGTGTGAAGGAAGGTAGGCATTTTTCGTTTTTTTTCTTTCTTATATTATGTTAACTAAGGATCATTGTAAGGTGGTAAAAAGGGTGGAATCCTTCTACACACACCAGCTCATCACCATCACTGGTATAATAGTACCTCATCAGTTTTGAGGATGAAGTTGGTTAAAACCCTGAAAAGATACATGGTCTCTCTTCACGACGTACGGAAATTAGATCATATGAATTTATTCGTTTTAGTCCACTTGACTCCAATTACGTCATCAAAGACATCAATTGTAAGGAACTTCATGTAAAACTTGCTCCTCACTTTGTAGTTGAAGAGTATTCAAGAACAGCTTTCATAAGTGCTCCTTTTTTCGTTGCCTGCCGGCGGACTGCTTTTTCCACTACATTTACCTAGTCTTCACTTCAAAGGAGAACCCTGTCTTTCTCAGATGAACTATCTGATCTCATCTTCTTGGTCGTACCTTGCTGTACTTGGTACGCCGGTAGGCGTAGAAAATCTTATGCAACCTGGTTGCAGCTGCGATCCTGTGTGCGGAATCTTCTCCTGCACTGATCCTCATATGAATGATTTATTTTTCATAATCATAATATTCGTAATCATATCATGTAGCAATGAAACAGATTTGGTGATGTTGCATGAACTTAATTTCGCCAGGACTCACCATTTTGTAAGCATTTCATAACAAAATTAAAATGTTCTAATTGTACTTTATAATTGGGTCTTTGTCTATTATTCTTGGAACATAAATATGTACATATATTTTGGTTTCCGTGAATTGCCTTGGCAAACACAATTGCTTCCACCATTCCGAGTTCTATAAAAGGAGAGGGCTCACAAAGAGCTTTCTCTATTCATTCTTTTTTCGTCGTTTGACTGAAAGTTTTTTGCTGAAATTGTAATGTTGTAGTTTCGAAATCATCTTCTGTTCTTGAAGAAGTTATGAAAAAATATACAAATCACGAAAGAGTGTATCATTATTAAAACATCCGATTTGGTTCATGATGAAAATTTGGTAAATATATTATTTGGGGCATAATTATTTTGCCCGACACAGCAAGTCTTGTAGAAAGAGAATCAAGACCATTTCACAGAAAATTCAAGGAGAGTCTTTACATCTCCAAACTATCTAAGAACAATTAACAAAGAAAATGGAAGCTGATTTCTCCCTTCTGGTCCACTTTACTACTTCCACTCTTCCCAGACAAGAGTGATCCTAGCAACATCCATGGATAACCATATTTCATAATTACGTTTTACAAATTTTACATTTTAGCTCCAATGTTATAATGTTTTCTATAAACGTTAGAAATTGTTATCCTTCCTTTCATTCTACTCCTGAAGAAGACAGAAGTTTACTGTCGAAAGCTTGGGTATATAAGATATTTTTTACAAACAATGTTAGTACTCGTCTTTAGTTAAGCATACTGTATGATCTAGTATGCTTATACGAAAATTAAACACTATCCATTTAAAATTTATGATCTATCAGGGTTGATCGTATAAATTGTACTGCCTCGCAATGATCACTTTTCGGGCGATTCTTTTCTAATTGTTTTTGTGTAATTTCTAACGATAACAAAATTATAAGTTGCTTGATTTTTTAAATTCCTAAGATTGAATATCCAGGCGATTATGATAATAATAATCATGCATTTAAATGTACAGCAAGACCGTCAACCTTAAATACACAATAATCTTAATCTTCATAGCGTAAAGTAATACTTAGCAAATAATCGTATCGTATTTAAAATCCCATGAAAGTTCTTTATCATATGCATTTCATGGTGGACTGGGAAGAATTTGGGAAAGTACGGTTGACTGACATGAAGAAAATTAGTTTTACTCGGTGAAATAGGTACTTAGAATCCCTTTGAAATGATTTTTAAAAGATCAAAGAATCTCAACTCACCCACCGGATAATATTATACAAAAATATAACCATTATGATTCCGTCAAATTTACTAATTGAACATCAGGATAGTCAGTCATTATGTAAACCCTTGTATAAGGACCATTGGGGGCAATAAGAAGTATATGCCCTGCTTTTATAGTATGCAAGTTTTATGGTAGATGGATGCTATGGAAAATTTAGCAACGAAGTCTTTGTGGAAAAGTACAATTGGCTCCATCAGAGCTTCACTAATTTAATTATCATCGTCGTCGTCGTCGTAGCGTAGCTGATTGAGACTCAATGTTGTATGTTAAAAGTATATATGTTAGGGTAAATTTTACATCACTTTGATTTACATAAAAGCCGACATCACATACACTAATGAGTAATGACAGTACCTTCCTACTCACATAATAGGAAACCTGGAAAGGTGAATCTAATTGTAGTAACTTGCGTAGGTTGTTGATGTATTCTTTTCTCTAAACAAAGGATGAAGTCGAAACTTTTTTCATTCAAACGTGCATATTGATCCTTCGTAGAGTACCATATTACTAATACATGAAGGATCTCGTCGGTTGCCTTACCGGAAGTTTGATACAGTCTTTTCAGAAGTTGAAAGATTAATTGAAATATTTAGAAGAAGAATCGAGCAACGCCGAGTGACGGCAATTGGAGGTCTTTACTATACAAATGAATTATTTTTTAAGAAAGTGAAAGCCTCCTCTGAAGTTGAAAAAAGAAAGCCTCTGTGTTTCATAAACGAACATGCTTGACTCATTTCTCGCCTTTTTCAACTTGGTGGGTGCCACATCTTCTTTTTTGTCATAAGCATACACATACCAAAAAATATTGTGCATGTAAGTCATCGTTTCCAAGATTGATCTTTCGCCAGGTTTTAAGGTTCAACAAGTAATAACATTTATTCGTAATGTAATATGTTAATTTCCGCTCATTCCTCGCTCAGCCTTGAGTGAACACAAAACACAATTACACGATGTACGTCACTAGGAAACTTTAGAGCGAGTGGAGTTCATCGAATTAAGCTCCTCTCAAGTATTTCAAAGCGGAACAGAGGTAATTTTATTCTACTATGGTGTATGTATGGGAACGGGAAGCCTTCAGGTTCAGAAGCTGAAAAACATGAAAGGATTATACGATCCTTTGTCTTCGTCAGTCATACTGCGAACAATAGGATGGTTCCGGTGTTCTGGCAATGAAAACTTGTAAATCGAAGTAAATACGTTCTTCGACAATATTCCATTTGGTTGTTGGTTAGGTAACCTATGTAGGCTTTCATTGGTATTAAAGTGAAAGTTCATGTGGAGAATACTACAATCTAAGATCTTATATATATGTATAGTAATTTAAGAGAACACAGGATACTAAAATGTAATCTGAGATTTCAGAGAAAGGAGTAATTCCCATATTCTAAAGAGATACGTGTTCAATCAATAATACTAGTTAAGCGATTACTTCATGCAACATTTATAAACATTGGTTCATTTAATAACTGCGTTCGATCAGCATACAAACACTTTTCAACGGAAATAGATAGGAGTAGTTTAACTACTCTTGATTTTTATTACATACTAGTGTGTACGCCCAGTGTGAAAACATTGGGGAAAAGCTAGTGTTATTTTTAAAAGTTAGTTTTGTACCAGTTCATGCCCAGTATTCACACGGTACTAGAAATAATTGTTTACCCCCGTGGTTTCATGATCAATCCCCATCATTACTTAATTGATGTGCTTCACTTGTTTGAAAGCATTAACATGAATTTCATAAAATCTAAAATTGCCTTTCCCAATGCTAATGCAGTTTTCCGAAGTCCACCTCAGCTAGCGCTAATGGCATTAGGAGCATTTGGGTGCATAGAAGTAACTTTGTCACGTGAAAATATATAAATATAGATTTGTACCTTTATAACGGCAACGAAATTTATAAAAATTGCTAATTGACTGAATTTTCAATAATTTTCTGAATAATATACCACACGGCATAAGGTACTCCTCACTGTAGGGGTAAAACATGCCATTTTCCCCATCCCCCATAACATAAAATATGTAATTTTGCATGAAACGTTTAAATATATAATTTTTGGATATACACCCATAAACACCAAACCTGTCTCAAGATGATCGTAAAGTTCTACGTTACTTGTTGAGGATAAGGGTCAAACCCAAAACATGGCCAAAAAAGGATCCCCGTCAATCATTTACGTCTCTTTTGAACTTAATCGCCCTTACCACTCCTTAACCTAACCCATTGGTGATCTAATTCCTCTTCATCTTTCACCTGGTCCAACTGGTCTTGAGAGTTATACCACACAT
>JAHZNA010001648.1:0-17806 GCA_027743935.1 Sinodicranocentrus sp. ZH6
ATACGCGTGACATGGTTTTATTTACCAATTCTTGTACATAGTTGCAAAAACTTGAATCTAATTTTATATTTTGAAAAAGTTAAATTATCAGTATTGACACCATATTTAAATTAATGGAGATTCTCCGCAAGCCTCGGCAACAGCACCTTGCATGCACGTTCCCATGTCTAAATAGGTCTTGCAGTTTTCATCAGCAGGATCCAGCTCTGTGCAAACAATCCAGAAATTAAATTTTATGGACTTTAACTACTTGCTAGTTAAATTAAAGTTTCCAAATATAAATTGTTCAGCTTACTTTGGGTGTTCACACATTTCATCAATATTTCATGTGCAGGAGCAACAAAATCTGGTGGAATGTGAGATTCAATGGAAGACTTCAATGTAGCCTCTGTAATCATTTCCTTGTCATCTAACTAAAATTTAACATTTATTAAATATAAAAATTTGATTTAAATGACGTATTGCGTTTATGTAACGTACAACTTACCACATTTACGGATTTCATGACGCATTTGACAACACACTGGAAAATAAAAAAATGCTTGCTTTTAAAATATATAGTACATCATTTACCACACATTATTTCCATAATTATAATTAATGCAATACTCACGCCAATTTTCTTTTGATATTCTTCTCCAGAAACGTGATGAAGTTTCAGCTTGTCGTTACAAGCGTTGAAACTTTTCAGCATTGTCTTCAGCGTGCGTTTGCTCAGTTTCAAGCATTCTTTCCTTTGCGCTTCGTCTAATCCGTTGACCTTTTGATCGAAAAGTGTATTTGAATTTCAAATGTTGATAGTGGAAATAAAAAATACTTTATTCAGAAACTTACCAGTTGAATAGCTAAAGCTAAAGCCAAAACAACTAACACGGAATATTTTGCCATTTTGCAAGGTAGAAAACTGGACTTTCACAAAATTTTCACAATGCAATTTTTCGATCTCAGCAGAAATGCGAACGTGAACCAAGTTCGTATGTTACTGGCGCTACATTGTTTCTTTGAAATCATATAAAACGTCTATCGAAGGGCTAAAATTCAAATTGTGCAGGACATATACCCTCCTCTTTGTCGGCAATCTCTATAATTTTCATTTCATTACAGGAAGTCGGAAGCTATACCTTGCCATTATTGTAATTAATGAGATATTTTACATAGATTGCACTTCATTCAATACGCGAACGCGAGATGCATTGAATTCTTGGAATGATTGTCGCCGTCCGGGTATTGAAATGATATATTTTTGCTACATAGTAAACACATAGATTTCAAAGATTCAGCCGAGCCACAGCCGCCATACAAATGCACTAAATATTAAATGATGGAAACGAAGAAAACATTTTCTGCTTTTTGGAATAATCTGTCAGTCATCTCCCGGTATAGTTGGATTAAATGTGCGCAACAGTTCTACCTTTTAGATCATAGGTTTCAGGTAAACAAGGTATGCTTATAATTAATGTATATAATAATCTCCACTTTGAGCTAACGGTATGGTATTTATGAACGTTATTTAGCTAAATAGTATGATCCTGCGTAAATGATTCTTCAAAAGTACAGCATAAACTTTGAAAAATAAATTCGACGTATTTTCCATGGTTTAATGTAGTCAAGTACCTAAACCATTTCCTACATAGTTAGTCCAGTGCATCCGTTTTTTCTGCATTTGCGTACCTAAAAAATGAATCAACCTGTGCAGCAAAAATTGTATGCAGGAAGGAAATCACGTCAACTCACTTTTCAAATAGGATGCTAGTATTCTGATATTGAATGTTTATCTTTTTAATTATTTCTTTTTAAAATCAATAAAGTGTCTTTAAATCAGTCAATTGGGGAAAAAAATTACTTCAATTATTATCCCCAGCTTGTTAGCCAGCTCGAGGTAGCATTAAGGTAATAATTGAACCATTTTAATGGTGAGCAGTAAATAAGCCATGGCGAATCACGGAAGTAGACATGGAGTGAAAAGACACCCTCTGTAATAGTCAAAAACATAGTACAGAATCAGTTAATGTCAATATTTGAAGTATATTTGAAATTAACATTGTCAGTAAAATAAGTAATATTACCGGTTGCTTCAATATCTAAAACACATTGTGGTGTCTTATCTTTTCCAAGGATCATCTATTTTCACAATTCAAACCCACATGAGCAATCCTGAATTCAAATTTTCATAGTATAAAATATTTTATAGAAATTAACCTTAATGGCAGAAGCTGGTGGGTGCTCAAACCGTGGATTGGTGACATTACCAACAGTAATGAATCCAAA
This sequence comes from Sinodicranocentrus sp. ZH6, assembly GCA_027743935.1. Classification (NCBI taxonomy): domain Eukaryota; kingdom Metazoa; phylum Arthropoda; class Collembola; order Entomobryomorpha; family Entomobryidae; genus Sinodicranocentrus; species Sinodicranocentrus sp. ZH6. The sequence goes on from JAHZNA010001648.1 coordinate 2,269, forward strand.
GCCGTGGAGCTTATCGTTAGTGTTATAAAGTCCAAAGACAGGAGACATTATTCTGCAGTTAGTTTCCGTATACTGGTCCAACCGACGGAAGTTGTGGTAACCTACGGCAAATTACATTATAGACATTATAAACATTTATAACAAGGGAGAAATCCTTTGCTCATATCTCTGATGACATGAGTACCCATAGCGGGGAAGCAATTGTTTTCCGTCCATCCAGAGGCAGTGGCGTCTGGGCGGTTGAATGGAACAGAAATCGTGTTGGCTGCACTTGGACCATTCTGGATCCAGAGACCAGTTCCAGTTCCAACTGATTGAAGGGAGTTCTCAAGTCGTCCAGAAGTGCAGATGGTGCCTAAACAAATGAAATAGGTGGTTGGTTTTGTAAATCATATAATTCAAGCTTTCGCCTTTAAATATTTTTGGAACACACTTGGGTCAACAAAGTAAGCGGTAATAACAAAGTATTGCTGGCCGTTATAGGTAGCATTGTTGTACATTGCAATATCTCCATACTGCAAGTTGTTGTTGGAAGTCAAAACGGTAGCTTGGAGGAACTGAAACACCAAAAATGTAATATAGTCAATATGGCTGAGCGAGGAATATTATTGTAGACGACAAATTTATATAAAAAATGTAAGGATGATGAACTACATGAATGAAAGACATGAGTTACATACCAAGATCTGAATTCCAGCAATGACTCCATTTACGTCGTATAAAAGACCAACAGAATAATCATTATTTTTCACATATTGGATTCCATTGAAGAGACCTCCGTTTGTGCAGTCATTGGGAGTAGAGCTAGTAGGATTCCAGCTTTCAGTGGAGAAAAGCGTTTCTCTCACAGTGCGAGGAAATCGGGCAAAGGACTCATCCTTAGCGATCAAGAATGAACCTAAAAGAAATATATAGTACACACGACACACGGATAAGATTTTATTCGCAATAGAAAACCAGAATTTTTTTATTTTTCTCACCTCGTAAATCATTCCATGCTGGATCTGCACTAACAACTACGCCTGAAACGCAAATTTTTATTTTTAACGTTCAATACTTCTTTACTTATAAATTACATTTATGGCTTTTCTATTCGGTACTTACTACAGGCAGCCAAGCCTATTACGGTTAAGATGAAAATTTTCATTTCTTGTTTTTGAGAATTTGTCTCACAGCTTATCCAATCAGGCATGGATGACGATTACGCACAGAAATTATATCTGAACGGGTATTTATGTCTTTTCATAGTCTCAAGTCGATGGAAATCTTGGTATACTACAAATCAATATTACATGTAAGAACAGATAAGCCGTCCGCATGACTTTTACAAAAGTACGCTTCATTTATTTAATTAAATGATTACTTGATTACATCGGAATTTCCAATTTCATGTTATTGAATAAGTATTGGTTGGACTCTGCTTTAGGACAGGATACATTTAGGGGAAATATGCTTTATTTTCAGAACATTCTAGTCTCCGCTTCCGTTTATCTTCTCTTGATGCTCCGTTCATTGCTTTGAAGACTTTATCAAATCAATGACTTACAGATAAATATTACTGTACGTTTACTCTGTAACCACCGATTAATTAAGAGTTATATACGTGAGTGTATACCAAAGAAGTCACTGTACAATATTGTGTAATAAATAGCGATAATGACTTGCTTAAAGAGAATCTTAATTTTGTTGCCACTGTGGAGCTCACTTACCCTTGACCTCTGCATGTTCATTGTGGCTATCGTATGAACGAATCATAACATGAACATAAACATTATTTCATTTAATAGCCAATGCTTCATGCGTCCTAGTCCTAACTATATACAGTATGATGATACACCAAACACCATTTGTGAGAGAAATTCATTTACCAAAAAAGTTACATTGGAACTTCTCAAGAGCCTCATTTCAGAATTAGTCGTGGTAGATATTTACCAAATCTTTTAATGTATTAATTCATAAGGAGGGTCAGTCTTTTTTGCATAATAATCGTTAGACGCAGACACGATCTTACTCATTTTCACTCACGTTGTAGACGTGATGATTTCACATGGTGCCATGCCATTCTGAAGCCCTTGAATCTCTAGTATAGCATTTATGATTTACCGAACTTGCCCTCTGGAATAAAAACAAGATAAAACATACTATTTTAATCGCAATTTTCCGTTACACTCAGATGAATCAGCTTGACATCTACAATAGATATACGATCATAAAATGTGCTGTGTGCAAAACTATCCTAATATCTTGTCAATTTACTTATCGCATCTACAAAAATAAATTCATTTTCAGTAACCTTCAACTTCAGCAAATTATACAATTTTCCTTGAAAGGTTCTCCGACAAGATAAAACTTTTATGTGTACATAGTTATACTTAGCAATGATAAATAACGTTTTAGCATATTTCATACATGTCTTCAATAAATTCAATTCATTTCACTTTGTAGAACGTATTCATCAGAAAAATGTTGTATAAAATATAATGTAATGTAGTACAAAAACCACACGAGGATGGTTGGGTTTGGATGCAGTATATTTATCAGAAATGACATTTGCATTCGCTTGCGTTGTACCACCTACTGTGCAGGAGTGTGTGAAGGTAGGGTTAATTTACAATTTGAACATCAACAAGCAATTTTCTTGGAGATGAAAACAAGCCAGATGGGTTCGCAAGTTTGTTGTTTTCCCAACGATGAATACAAGCTAAAGGATAGCAAATGACTGCAGACGCAATTAAAAAGGCTCCAGCGACAATAAAGGACACTTTGTACCCTTCAGTAGTTTCTATCAGGTAGGCTGTAAAGGAAATTTAGTCTATTTGTATAAATGACAATTGAAAATTCAGTAATTTTCAAGCATTTTTTATATGTAATGATGCAAGTTACCCCCAAAAGAATTGCTGAATAATGTAGCGATCCCCATAAATATTAAGGACAATCCGAAGCCAAAACTGAATTTATCCTTTCCAATAATGTCCATTATAACAATGGACCTCAATGTGGCAAATACAGCTGTGAATTCGAAAAATAGATTTTCTCTAATCCACTCTAATATACCAAATAAATTTTTAACAAAATTAGCGTTTCTACCTGTATACAGCCCAAAACAAGCAGCACAAACTACCAATAGCAAATGACTCTCAGCATACGGATATAATGCTGTCACTATTCCACCTACAGTCAATGCAATATTTGAAATGAGGAGAACATGTCCAATTTGATTCGCTAGGAGACCACACAGCAATCTCCCGATAGTAGTTCCAGCTCCGAAGACGGTTAGAAGTCTCACGGCATCATCCCGGTCAATAACTTCGGCTGCTCGGTCTGTTAAATCATACAAATAAATGTTAGTAAAACTGAAAATAGAAAAAGAGTAGGTGTCAATTATAATACGATTAGCTTGCTATACCGACAAGAAATCCAATTGGTGCAAAATACCCCATCATAGTGAGAGATCCGGACAAAGCCACAATAAGAAATGACGGGGAAACTAGCAATTGTGCAAGTTGCTGAACAATCGGTACATCTAAAACTTGGTTTTCTTCCATTTTTCTCACCTTTTGCACTTTACCCCAACATGAAAGAAATACAGTTTTCAATTGTAAACTCTATTCATATATAATCATCATGTGACAAATTCTTAATGTTTTTTTCTTCAAGTTTTATACTTTTCATTGGAACCGGTCTGTACACTATTCCAAATAATATTGACAGAGCACAAAGTCCGGTTTGGAAGTACATGGCACCTTGCCAGCTTCCGACTTTTAAAATTTCATTCATGACAGGGGCCATTACGAGCGTTCCTACTCCAGTTCCTGCCACAGTTATTCCTGTGGCCAGTGGACGATTTTTGGAAAAGTAGAGACCTACAATGACTATGGATATGGTAAACATAATTCCAAATCCGATTCCTGTCAGAATACCAACTCCAATTAGGAAAGCCCAAAAGTTCGGCTCCTCTGGAGAGACAGCCCATGAAATTATTAGTCCTATTGTAGCAAGTAATGAACCACACACTGCTGCAACACGGAATCCAACTTTGTCCGCTATTGCGGAAGCAAATGGCCCTACAGCACAAGTTCCAATATTTTTATAAGATAATTTTAACACGTACCCAATGACCTCCTATCAAAATCTCATTTGTACCTGTCATTAATGTCACAGCAAGAAGAGTACTGCCCACGGTGTTGTACTGTGTGAGACTCATGGAGGGTCCAATAATAGTCCCATTACCATCTGTCTTATTCTTTGTGAGTTCTTCCGTCATAACGCTGTAGCTGAGGCTTATGCCATCCAAGACGAAATTGGTGCAAAACGCTGCAGCTACAATTAGCCATCCCCATGCCCCTTCCGGTGCATAGTATTCTTCTCTGTAGATGAATTGTGTTTCTTCATCCTGATAGAATATTATTAATGCTATTATTTTTTTGTAATTGTATATCAGTACAAAAATCTGACAAAATTTAAATGCTAACTTTCTCATACTGAGCACTCTTTTCCATCAAAGATGTGAATTCCACTTCACCATTTTGAATGGCGTCACCCTTAGAAAGAGTATTTTTACCGTTTTTCGTCATGACTAATTTTGTTTATCAAGCTAGTGCGTATCAAATGCAGAATGCAGACCTTGGGCGAAATCCTTTTTTATAAAGTTCGATTTGATATTTACATATGATAGATAACGTTAAAGTTATTGTATGTGCTAAGCTGAATTTGACTCAAAGCCAACCCACTCAATTCCACTATAGTGTGGCACGAAAGCGAGAATTTTGTTTATCTTATTGACTAATGACAATGCTGCCTGTTGAGCCTTGAATAATTTCTGGTTCTCTATTCTACACTGTCTGTTAGGCAAATGCTGCTTGATCCAAAAATGCTATTTTCCCAAAGGATTTATAAAATTTATACTTCCAAAGCATTGAACAAGTTTTTATTTGTTTCTTAACGCTGTTAATCGCGTTTCATCATCGTACATTTAGAAATTTGACCTCAAAGATTGAAACGGAAGTGCCCAAGTTAAGAAATAAAGCAGGTTGGAAAAGTGTGAACCATTTTGTAAGATTTAAAGATTAAATCAGCAATACTAACGGAAATTCGCGAAGCCTCAGAATGCTTTAATTGAACCTGACCACAAAAGCCACTAGAACTTCACCATAAGCTTAAAAAGTTTCGATGTATTGGGCAGAGTGTATCATCGACTGACTTGACGCGTGAACTCTATACGCACTACTATCGAATACTTTAGATTGCAAAATATAGTGGGCAAATACAGTGTGTTTTCTAAAATATTCCAGAGACTCCGACTTGAAGTTACGAATCTAGAAATGAAACTATTTTCTTACAAAAGTAGTGGATCGATCGTGCTGTACACGTCGAAGCTTGTGTACAGTCTGTTGCAAAACTTTTACAACTTGTGCCTTTGTTTTTTGCTGGATTATAAAACATTCATCAATTACCCACATATAGGAGCACATTTATAAACAACACAACAGTTGCATGTATTATTCCCTCGGCCCGCATGACGTGCTCAATGTTCATTACCATTTGGTTTCTTTCCAGAGTTTACAATGAGCAACTTGTCCAACTGATGAGAATTGTGCAATATGCATACGAAGCAAGATTGGAAAATGTCAGTATGGGCAAAGCCAAATTAGATGAAATTTGCCAGACATTATTGAAATATAACAAGTATGTGCTAGCTGATTTTTATCAGTAAATTACTGTAATTCCGCTACTTTGTTTCGGTAAGACCTTTCGTTACAGTGAACAGTGAACATCCTATTCCACGACTTTTCCCCTTGTTCTAAGAATTCTCAGACGAAACACAGGAAATTCTACAATCAAATGGCGTCACGTTAGAAATTTGAGGATTTTCACGTTATGCAATGCTGAAAAGCTAATACATGGTTATAACGTTCGTATCATGTCCACCTAACCTTCTGTTTATTTGGCATGTGTGTAATTTATATTTCAATATACAGTAAACAATGCTGACATTTTGCAGACCTTTTTGCTATTTGTTATTCAAGAAGGGATGTACCTACATGGGCTTAAAATGGTTATGTTAGGAATGTTAGGATTGATATGACATCAAAGTATCGTAAATGGACTTACAAGGTTGTTACTTTCGTAAATATCAATTATACATGAAAGTATGCAATGCACACATGGAGCATAATTAAAAATGTAATTGACTATAGCTGTCACGAAGTAAAACTAGAATAAAGTCTCTTGCATGAAAGCAAGTTCTTTTTCGATAAAAGGTTTTAAAATATGTGCAATTCAACACTAAACAGAACTATTTCACTCACCGCTTCTGAATTCTCTGGTGGAGGTATGCCCAACATCAATAAATTCTGAGTACTCGACGTTTCTTGACTAGGCTTTATTTCACTAAGTCGTCGTGAGCCACGACGGTAGTAAACTGTTGGAATTTCATCAGTAGGAATAAACTGAGATGCCCTTGGATTTAGATATTGAAATGCCATATTTCATAAAATATTAAAATTATCTGAAATATTTATGACTGAACAGATTTATTTGATTTAGATATGTCAAGTTCACTATCTCCGGACTTAAAAATTTGGGACACAAAATTATGCCGTTTTATTTGTTCAACACACTTGAAAATATTAAACAGGATGTACGCTAGATAGTTTTATTTTAAACCATAAATATCTGTAAGGAAATGTATGTTCAGGAAAACATGTTCAAGTTTGTGGCTTACATTTGGTTGAATAATTAAACTTTCTGTTAAAAGGCAATAAATACAATTTTTATACATAAGTCAGAATGAGCTGTCTGAAGGCTGACTATCAATTAGTCATTCCGTAACTTTAACATAAAATAACTATCGCAAAGTTTGTGTATGATAGAGAATCGGGTATATATTATTGGACTAGATGACGTGAATGTGAAAACCGTATTTAATTCATTACTCATCTTCAGACTAGCAAAGAAGCTGTACATGAGGAAATTGTAGATGAAGTTAAGTGCTTCAATTTGTGGCAGTAATTTGAGGTGTTGTGAAACAAAACCACATATGCAAAATTATTAAAAATATTTATAAATTTCCTCAAAATACGTAAGTTATTCTCATTTCCTGAATCGTCATGCCATGTCATTACTTAGTAGGTTTGGCAAAAATTGCAGGCCACAACGTAAATGTTTTGAAGAATTTGAGAGTGTATAACTTTTCTATCGTAAATATCATCACGACTTTGAGACATTCCAGAGAAAATAAAATTGAGAACTGTGTGAGCTTATTGAGCTTCATATTTGAGTGTACGTGATGGAATGCGAATTACTTGAATTGCTTGTTTGAAAAAAGAATTCCCCTGTATTGTGTGTGGCTCATCAAAAAAAGCCATTCCTTCAACCCAGAAGAATGAACAAAGAAGCTGGAAAGAATGGGGACAGGGAAGTACATGATGGAATTCTGGGGACTTTATTACACGACGTATTTTCAGATCTGTGTGAAAAGAGAAAACGCAAAAATCTTCTCTTTTATGAAACTCATATTCGAAGATACCAAGAGGAGAAGAAAAAGGAGATGTGTGCGCAGTTTAGCCATTACCCTCTGTTCATAAAACTCTAAGAATAGTATTAAGTCATCGTAGAGCACCTTTTGCTGGAAAAAAGGAAATTCCGCTAAAAACGTTGAGCTATGGAGATGTTAGCTGTCTTCAGTCAGTTTAATATCATCCCTCACATCTGAATCATGGGAGCTATAAACCACCCACCGTAGAAGAGTGAACTCCTGGCATCTCTTCATTGCAAGTTGAGAAAGGGACAAGTATACCTTTCAGTTTTAATTATGTAAATCAAACAAAATTCATTTACCACTGCAGGTTGGGGATGTTAAGGCTGATAGTTCGCATTGCCCTTTTCTGGGCAGTGGCCGAAGGTATATTTAATGTTCGGCTTGGGGAGGACATCACGTTATACTGGGAGTTGGACTATTCAGCAGGTTATTTATTTAAATAATAAAAATAATTCAGACTTGATTTCAACCTTAAAATATATATATCCGTATTCACAGGAGAACTAATTGCAGAAGTCCACACCAAAGGCCTACACCCTGATGCATCCAGTTGGGTAGGAGTTGGTTTTTCCTCTAGAGGAAATATCTCCGATGGCACTGGGGATTTCTGCATCGTTTGGAGAAACCAACTACACGGCCATTTCGATCCCTCTATCCAAATCACAGATGTCCATATCAAAAATGGCACAGATATTATTCAAATAGATCAGCAACAGGATTGTTCCAACTTCCAGTTTATGGTTCATAATGGAACACTAAAGTGGACCTTTCACAGAAAATTTGTAACATGCGATTACAATGATTATGCATTAGAGGTACTTAAGTTTGCATAAAAATAAATCTTGAGAACATCTTGATATTTATTTTCCCTCCGGCACTGCATGGAAAACTAATTTGCGATGCTTCATCTACATAAAAGCATAAAGTTAATGGGTTTTTCTGGTTTTTAAGGAAGGAACTACTCACCTCCACTGGGCCAAAGGAGCTGGTCCATTATACGACATCAAAGGTGTTTCAGTTAATAAAGCTGAAGATCATGGCTTCAAAAGAATTCGTTTTCTTAAAAACATTGAAACTCCTGAGGGAACGCAAATGATTAATCTCGGAACTTCTAGGGGAAATGTAGAAGAGGATGTATGGAACTTTCGTATTCTCAATACCCAAGTAAAAATAGCTCCGGTGGAAACAACATACTGGTGTCACGTATTCAAAATCCCAGAAAGAGTAGCAAAGCAAAAGCATCACGTCATCCAATTTGGATCGTACATTCAAAAAGGGAACGAAGATTTAGTTCACCATATGGAAGTATTCCATTGCATAACCGACCCAACCGTAGCCATTCCTATGTACTCTGGTCCTTGTGATCAATCCCCTCCTGAGTTATCTGTCTGCAGTAGAGTAATTGGTGCCTGGGCTATGGGCGCTGAGCCGTTGAAATACCCTCCGGAAGCGGGACTTCCCATAGGAGGAGCAGATTTCAACCCTTATGTGCGTCTTGAAATACATTATAACAATCCCAATTTGAAAGCAGGTAAAGAACATACAAGTAAAAAATAAAATAAGTTACAATATGGAAATTAACATAACATTATGAGCTTTGCTTAAGACTACGTGGACTCGAGTGGGATGGAGTTTTGGGTCACAGAAAAACACCGACAGTTCCGTCTTTAGATCCAGGGAATGTGGATGGGTATAAGGAGCTACCGTTTATGAATTGGGATAATCATTATTCCACGCATTATCAGGAGATTAGGAGGCTAAAAAATCCCACACGAGTATTACCGGTAATATTGTGAATCATGTGCAATTTGACTGTATTTGACCTAGTATTGATTGCATTAAATTATTTTCATAGGGAGATTTGCTCCTAACAACTTGTGAGTTTAATACTTTGGACAGAGTTGATGCTACGCTGGGAGGGTTCGCGATAAGTGAAGAAATGTGTGTAAACTACTTTCATTACTTCCCAAGAACAAAACTAGAAGTTTGCAAGAGCTCCGTAGCCTGGAAGTCGCTCCGGGAATATTTCCATTTTATGGCAGAGTATGAATGACGTTGCAAGAGTTTAAAGTTTTTGTACTATGAGTAGCTCAAGTAAATGTTGATTTTAAGGTAAATATGCAAATTTTTATACTATATAGAATGGAAGGCCAGAATATCAACCCGGAAGGAGCAGTATCATCCAACTACAAAGCAATTGAATGGACCCCATTCCGAGCTAAGTTGCTCTCAGATTTCTACAACAAGTCCCCTATCGACATGCAATGCAATCAAAGTGATGGAACACGATTTCCGGGCTCTTGGGAATCCATGCCAGTACCCCAGTTTCCGGAACTACTTCCATCAACAAATCCAAATGATGGATGTTTTATGTGAAAGGTTCATTCGAGTCGTCATTTGTCAGCTTCCCGTAGTCACTCACATCAATTTACTTCTCTTAGGTTTAAAAGTTGAAAAACACATACTTATTATATTGTTCATTATAGTTATGAAGTTATGATGTTGTACATTGGATTGGAATTGTTAGCATATATTGCTTCCTTTCTGTATACATTAGCGTAGATCATAAGTGTAAGTAGCTACCAGTAATGAAATCGGAAATAAAGCAAGTTCTGATGGTTGCAATGGGACCAAACCATGTTGCTGAAACGCTGGTCCTGGTTTTGGTCTGTCAAGAAATGTCCTTTGAAAAGTGTTCGTTTTAATTATTATTTTTACTGATAATCACAAACGAGAGGTCTTGACTAATGTGAATGTCTTCGAAACATGACGCGATGTCCTTTCATGCTGCATCCATCCAAATTAAAAATATTTTATCCACCTTGCTCTCTTTACACCGTTAATATATTCCTCTGGATCTTCATCAAAACTTTCTTCACTCGTTATATCGTCAGTGTCGCCTTCTGCAGATTGTAAGCGGGATTTATCGTCATTAGGCAATTGTGAACCGTCAGCTGCTGTACTTGTACTGGCTCTTCTACTGCCAAGTGCCCCTGATGAATTTTCTGTATTTCCAGCATCCTTGTTGTTCGCTGCACGATCTTTTCCGCGCCTTCTTTTGTGCCGTGCCATACTAGCTCGAGATTTTTCAGTTTGTGCAAGATAACCAGGTTGTGCCTTGCCCTTATTACGGGATCCAGGTCTCCCATATTCTCCCTGAAATCCCTGACCATAACCTCCTTGCCCTTGAAATCCCTGACCATCTGTCCCCTGACCATAACCTCCTTGCCCTTGAAATTCCTGACGATCTGTCCCCTGACCATGACCTCCTTGCCCCTGAAATCCCCACTGTCCGTTCATTTCTCGTTCCTTTCTAGCATGCTCCGTTTGCCCTTGATCTTGAGATCCTGATTTTCTTTCAAGGTCCTCATGTGTTTTTCCCCATAATTCCCACACATTTTCCTTATTTTCTTTATCAACATTGGAGGGATTTACTCGGGATTTCATAATTCTCTTATACCAGTCTTGAATAGACTCCAGAAATTGTTTGAATTGCTCCTTGATAGGAACAATGGGAACGTTTGGATCTCTCATGTAAGTGTAGTGTTTCCAATGAAGGCGTTTAGCGTTGTTTACATTCTCCATGATCTTGGCGTGCTCGTATTCCGGTGAAATGAGCAACATGAAAACCTGTCCAAAAAACAAGTTTTTTTAAAAAAAAACCATCCCTTCCTGTTATTTCATTAACTAAAGGTATAAACTAACCGTTAGACAAGACTGTGATTTCTTTCTCATCTTGTTGTAACTATGAAAAGCCCAAACCGCAACGAGAGCTAATGGAAAGTACGCCAAGAAATAACCCAGGTACCACATCTCTATGGGGGCTAATTCGGAAAAACTGTTAAAACTCGTACCACCCGCCCGCTTGCCCTCTTGCCCGCCCGCTTGGTAAATATCTTTACCAATGGTTAGGTTAGGTTTATATGTGAGTCAAAGCGGACGGGCGGCCAGGCAAGCGAGCGGTAGGTCCGACGAAAACACATAATCTTGAGAAAGTCGAAAGAACATTTACATATAATGCAAAAACCCATAATGAAGGTTCTTGTATCGTCCATCCTTTTAAAGTTTAAAATGTCATGCGTAATTGACGGAACCTAAAATATTAACCTAATACATTAACCTTACATCTCTTCTACACACAAAAACAAACTCAAACGCTTGTAAACCCTAACCATAATATGTTTTTAAATTTTTAAAAATTAAATAACGATTATGATTTAAATAATTTTGCTTTTTTCAATATACGTTTTTGTTTCGTAGTTGTTTTCGAGCTTATGTGTTTTTCCATATGTGTTTATACATCATGCGTTATGAGTATGAGGTCATACCTTCTTGGCCACTATCAAAAACTTCCACTATGTTCGCATTGTCATCCAAAAGGGTTATCACGAAGAAAGTCTGCGTACAATAAATTAGAAACACGAGAAATGAGATAGAACAGGATTGAAGTGAAAGGTGGCCGAATTCATCATTCACTGTTGTAATACCAAGATCATTATGGGGGATATATATTTCCAACAAACACGGTAATATAATCCTATTTTCTGATGTTGTATAGTTTCAGCTGCCACGCATATGTCCTCCACCCCTTGTATTCAAAATTTAGATAAAGTATTATCTAAATATTTATGCACTTCATGGTTATTACTTAGGCTTGGTGGCATGGTTAAAAGAAGCATTTAGGCAGGAAAATTCCACACCGTAAAATGTATCAGTTTAACGCTGTTATGCACAGAATATTACTATTTAAAACGCTAATTACCCCAGATCCAAGTAAAAAGAATAACTTGAAAGAAAATATCTAGAAGCAGACTTGGTCCTCCTATGTAGTTACCTAGAAATACGTACACCCAGTAGCCTCCCTTGATAAGGGGTAACATATTTTAAAAACCTTATCCATAATTTTGCCAAGCATAAATTGTTGATAATATTAATGAAATGGTTACACGAGTAATGGACAGGAGGGTAACGGCAAACGCGACACCAACGACGGAAAAAGCAAAAATTTTATTTGTCACTTGTTGATCCGGGTACTTGCGTTTGTATTCTTCGTATAATGCTTGTGATAATGCTTGCAGCCCTACTGCCTGTAAATAAATACGCCAAGAAGAATTAGAACTCCATTGCTGAAGAAGAAGTCACAACGAAAAATAGGTTTTTCATAAGTACACAAGTGTCTATTGAAAACAGGACTATCATTAAGTAAAAAATAAACGAGAAGAAGGCAGATCCAGCTACAGGTGAAAGTGCTTGAGGAAACGCAATGTAAGCAAAATGTTCACCTGGAAAATAAATATTAGGTATGTTTACCAGTCAAAGAGATTTTATGAGATCCTCAACTTTATTTTTTGTGAAAGATTCACCTGGAAATGCAGTTGGAATCTCCTCATGATTATAAGTATAAACATGCCCAATGAAGGCGAATGCTACCGAACTACACATCGTACTTATCAAAGTATCTCCCACTACGCATGTTATAGCATCCCTGTAAGCATAAATGAATTGATTTCTCCTTTTATAATGCCAAAAAAGCTTACATTCCACGTAATAATAATTACTCATACATTTTAGCGTTATGATGAAGTGGGCTGTAGGAAGCAGACGAGATGTGAGTCCCGAAACCGACTCCAATAGATAAGAAAGCTGTCTTGGAAGCTACGTACCAAAGCTAAGTTGGAGTTTCACAAACAATTTTATTATGGTGCCTATACATATTATACAGGGTGTTTCAGTCCTAACATTGGCTTATCGAACCTTAATATCAAAGAATTTCGAAAAATCTGGCTTAAGATATTTTACCAATCCCTCCCTTGCACCTTCCAACGTAATCCCACGAAAGAACAATAGCAACTGTTGAGGAAGTCATAAAATGATAAAAATGTTTGTAAATGAGAATGATATGATTTATGATGCAAATGTCTGAACTTAAATCCTTGTATTACAATTGTCAATAACGGAAAGGCTGCCGTTAACTGTTGGAAAACAATCCATATTTTAATTGAATTTTAATCACCTTCTTGAATTATTTGATCAGTTTTACGTACCGTGTAAAAGTATCCTGTGTATAATTTAGAAATGCATTCATTACTGCTACAATCAGTAGTGGTAACAATAATATACACTACAAATAGCAATTGGTTTTCATACCTGAGTATTTGATATGAGTAAATGTCGCTGCCAAAATCATCGAATAGATAAGGCAGAGGATTAAACCTGACTCAACAATGAGCTCACCAAGACCTTCTTCTCTATTATTAAACCCGTATGCTATGGACCAGTTTCCATTCTCTGCACAGGTATATAATAATTCTATCTTAAGTAAATTCATATTGAGTGGAAAGTGGAATTGGTACTTCATTAAAGTAGGTCCTGTGGTTCATAAAGGATTTTCGACATGCTCAGACAACAGTAACAGACAAATATGGTCTGAGCATCCCATCATTTGTGTACGTAATGAGTGAATGTACCAATTCCTCTCAGTGTGCATTGTGAATTTATTGTATAATTACATTTATACCTGTAATATTATTTATTTGAGACGAATCAAGGTGTTGAGTCTTCCAGATTTTAAGAACACAAGCACTACAAAGGAAAGTGAGATTGAGAGTATATTATTTTTAGATCTTATTTACCCTGTCGGTCGTGTTTGCCAGTCTTAAGGTACTAATACGAACAGGAAATATTCTAGAGATGGAGGATACTCCGTTCCATTTGTCGGAAAACCTCGACATTCATAATTACGGATCCCTTTGCATTTGCAACTATTCCATTTGTTATTACAACTGGCCCATGGAAGATTACCGCTGCGTATCGCCTTAAAAGATTCAATCATCATTAACACCGCCCACATTGTGTGCACTGGCGTGTGGGTGATAAGAATGAAGCCGATCACGAACACTACTACTCCTAGACCTGTGCTATAATCCATTTAATTTCCCGAAGGAACGAACCGGATTCATTAAAAGTGAACGAATGTTGAGGTTATATGCAATTTCAAAATACCTTGGAGAAGTGGACAAATGGCCCATATTCCGAGCATCCCGGTTTGGAAATACTGACCAATGAGTATTTCCAAATACGCCAGAGGATAAACAAACGCTACTATCGAGACAATGTACGCTGCAAAAAAAACAATTCCCCCTTCCTTTGCGACAATTGCTGGGAATCCGTTGATAGCAGACGTGTCTACAGCGAAGGCCAACAATGCACACCGGGAAAACCACCATCGAGTCCAACGTGGTCGCTTCCAGTGGAGTTGATCAACAAAAAAATCTGTGAAAAGTGGTATCACAGTGTCATTAAACTATTGAAATTGAAGCTTTTGACTGATGTGATATGTGACCCTACGTTGGTTAACATCGTCTTCATCTTCTTCCTCTTGAAGGATATTGTCTACCTCGGGGTCAACTTAAAATAAAGCAAGAAGCCATATACTTGATAAGCGCACGTAAGGGACTACATAAATCAATGGACGAGTGATTTGGTTCGGCGATACCTTGAACTGGAGCAACTACCCTTGACTTTCTTAATGACTTCTGTCTGCGTATTTCTGCCCTTGAATTCTCGTGGGTTAATTCAATACTGTCTTCCTGTGTTTCCGTAGGTTCTTGTTTAACAGGTTCGTCCATGTGATTGCTTGAATAGATTAATGTAGATCATGTAGTGTAGATTTTTCTAAAACATCTCAAGTGGAGTTATTGCTAACTTAATTCACGAAACGTGTCAAACTAAAGTGTGTTCTCATTAAATCTCATTAAATGGAAATGGATACACAGTTTAAACATCGTTATTGATAACCCTGGATACTATGAAGAGAAGAGGGTATCGTATTTAAAATTCTCAATGGGTGTATCATCTATATGTGTTTATGGTCTGGCTGGTGTCATTCATAAGTGCTTTCAACTCAAAAATGCTCACACACTTGCTCACTTAAACTTGCTGGTTGCTTATATTGGAAATCGCAACACACGCCCCTTGAAATTAAAAACTGTAATAATA
>JAHZNA010001649.1:0-10615 GCA_027743935.1 Sinodicranocentrus sp. ZH6
CGGGCTTTTTATACTCTTCGAAATATATGGGCAAGTGCATGATCTAACATTCATGTACACTTGTCCTGAATTATGGAACACTGCGTGTACCTTTTGTGCCATTGCTCGTAAGGCAAAGTTATTTACATATACAATTGTTGGGACTACTTTACATGTCCCTACTTCTTTTTAACAATATTATTTCTAATAATATGGGATTTGGGTAAGGTACCTGGGGTAACCTTACAATATTGAAAGGGTGGATGTGGGTTAAAACAACAAAAAGTAGAATATCATATTCCTGCTGGCATCCAAAATGCAATCAAGGTTTACTCATTCAGAATTAGTAGCAGTAATATAATATTACAATGCTGCAAGTAAAGTTTGAAGGGGGATCCCTTGACCTTGATAGAGTATATTATCCAATCTACATCAAACTCAAATCCATATGTGTGAGGTCCATTTCTCTTCGTGTTAAACTAAATGCATTTTCTTTTTTTGTCAATTTATGCCCTAACATCTGGAAGGATATTTTACACAAGTAACCTACCTATTCAGGGGAGCATCATAAATGATGAAACTATTCATAGCTTTGCTCTCATTCTCCGGCACGGTCCAAGAAAAACAAACATTAAGTCGTCCAAGATTGCCTAATTAAAGAGTAAGTTTATTCATCCTCTTAAACAAAGTATATTAAACCATTCATTTTACTAAAGTTCTGTTTGAAATTTTCCGAATAGTTAATCATCCTTCAAATTGTGACAAAAATGTGTGAACTTTTTTTAACTAAAATGTCATGCAAAATAAGTTCCAAAAACAGGGACTCATTTTTGTAATTTTGTAAAAAACACAAGTCAGAACTAGTTTATTCATGTGCAAGAAGAATACCCGGAATATTTACATAACAAAGCGGACTTTTCCACAAAGTTTTGTCTTTACCTCAAAGCTAGAAATGAATGCTTTTCTAAAGCTGGTTCAACACTCCAGCAATAAATCAACACACAATACTGCATTTGAAATATATTCCCTGGTCAGGTCTAGGTCACCCTTTTACAGTCCTCCAAAACCACATTATAGTTTACACTTACATACATTTAGCTTTGTTTTTGACAAACAAATTTTTGTAAAATGTAAATGATTACCTAACTCAAGTTAAAAATGCGAAGTTATGTAACATTTTGGTTTGAGATTGGTTTTTATGTTCGCAAATTATGTGTAGGTAACTAATCGAAATAAATGAAGAGAGAAACTCACGAGATGTACAAGCAGACTAGCAGGAAGAACATAAGTGTTCATTCATTTTAATGTGCATTTTTATATATAGATTACATTTAGGCATATATTCTAACTACGAGGGAACATGTCAACGTATTTGCACAAGCGTTCAGCTATTATGTAAATATAACATGCGTATCAGTCATCTGAATAAAATGTTCACAGTAATGATTAATTAAATGGGAACACATCTTCGAATGAAGTTACACGAGTGGGAATGTGCTTATGGAGCTACATTCCATGACAGTTGACGTCATCTTTATGTACGATTCTCATGAATGATGAAGATGACTAACTTGTATTATTTTGTATTTACAATTTACAAACGTAATTAATAAACGTTGCGACTGATTTAAATAATTAATCGTCGAAGAGTAATTACATATAAGTTAATATAATGTAACTTAAAACACAATGTGACAGTTAGAAAGGACGAATTCTCGCCAGACTCTGCTTCGAAATGACTCTAGCTAAAACGATATTTAGTTCGACAGACTGACAAAAGTTTCGAAAGATTCTAGTTCACATACGATCGTTGTTCGTAATCACCTAAGTTCACAGGAACCATGCATCGAAATCATTCAGTCGGCACAAGAGTTATTTTAGTTCGAACTTCGTGATCATTGGTCATCCATCCCCATCAAACTCTTCTTACTTGTTTCTTATTCTTACTCAATTTAAATTTATTTTCGTCCTACAGATTTAAATTTAACGTGTTAAGCTAATATCAACCATTAACCTAACCTTTTGACCTAACAACATGAAAAAACCAAAATCAAAATGATTTTTCTCAAAAAAACATAACCCAACAACATAAAATAACATGAACATCTTCAGATAAGATGGTGTTTATGATTTGAGTAAATATTTGAGTGATTATAACCATACCTACCATTTTACCCGAATCAACTATTTTATTAAAACAAATGTGCATTCAATCCTAATGTCATTCAATGCTCACTTCAGTTTATCTAAAAGATTTCGAACTAAACATGCTTTCGAACTAATGTATGCAAATGTGCGTGACGTCATTTAAAAGAAATAGATGCAATCAAAACGTAAGAATAGGAATCACTCACAGCTCACGAGATGAAGATGCAAGAAACAAGAAAAGTAGAAGGATTGATGGACAATAATTGTACTGAGTTTCATTGGGAGAAATTCGTCGAGTCCTTTTTCTGTAGAACTCAACAAGTATTTAATATTGAAGTACTTGATTCTTGGTTTTGGTTGGATTTTTTGTAGGCTGAAAACAAAGATGCAAATGATAAATTCGTTATGACCAGAGATTATTACAAAACAGCTTGGCTAATTTAAACTTAGCGACACAAATGTCCGTCACGGTCACGCTACCTTTTAAATTGGGTCTAGTACACGATATTCCGAGTTCATGAGTGACACGAAAAAATCTACCAATCCTTCAAACGTCGGTCTTTCCTTTGGATCAAGGTTCCAGCAAGGTTTGACGCTTGCGGTGTAGTTGTATTTCACATGTCATCCGAAGCCAGCAGCGGTTTTTCCATTCGCATTCCACCTCGAATATCTTCAACAAAATTCACGGACCAGGATAAACCAGGATATGGAACGTCCCCTTCAAAAACCAAATATTCTATTGCCGCAATTCAATTAAAACTTAAATCCACTATAATGTCACTTACCTAAAGTGAACACTTCCCAGAGAGTGATTCCATAACTCCACACATCCGACTTGGTAGTAAACTCCATCATTTTTAAAGTCTCAAACGCCATCCACCGCCAAGGCAAAGGTTCCTGGCTTTTTTTCACGTATTTATTATTCTCGTACAACTTTCGGGATAATCCAAAGTCTGAGATTTTGCAAGTGTTGTGCTCATCCAGAAGAACATTCCTCGTCGATAAATCCCCATGAACAACCTTAAACATGTATCATAATCAGTAAAATGTAATTTGTAAAAAAAAATCTCAAAAACTCACATTACGACTAGCAATATAAGCCATTCCAGATGCAATCTCTTTGGAAAATTGAATTAGCTCACGGGCCATCACATCCATGTCAACTTGTTCATCTCTATTTTGCTTTTGCTTCTCTCTTAAATAAGATTGCAGTGAGCCATTTTCGCACAATGTGGTCACGATGTAGATCACCCCTGCTAAGCATAATTGATAATTTGGGGATGGTTGTGGGGGAACATGATTATTTATAGATTTGACTTTAACCTTTTTGTATTTCCTTGGTGTAAGCTCCGACGAATTTGATGACATTGACGTGGTCCCCAATATAGCACAAAAGTTTTACTTCGGTTAGCATACTTTTAAAACAGTCTTTCGTCATAAGCTCCAACGAATTTGATGACATTGACGTGGTCCCCAATATAGCACAAAAGTTTAACTTCAGTTAACATACTTTTAAAACTCTCTTTCGACAATCCATCGTGAGGCACTTTTACAGCCACATTTTCACCTCGAACTAAGGCTTGATATACCATTCCAAAATTTCCAGTTCCTAATATTTTGGCTGATTCTGGAATACCATCATTGCACGCAATTAAATATTTTAATGGAAAATTAATATAGAGCATATAAATTGTTTGGATACCTAAATGCAGTTCAGATTTTGGAATTTCAAGGAATTCGTCAAATTTTAATACAGCATAATCCAAACATGAATCGTCACGGCTTTGGGAGGCTAAGAATTTTTTCCCTTGTAGAAAGTCTTGAACTTCTGCGTCTGATAAAATCCTTAATTTCTTTTTCACTATTATTCCCCAAATACCAGCAATCACGAGAATAACAAATAAAACACTTCCCAAACTTGCCATGGCGGGGATCACCCATTTTGCAATATGAGATGAAGTTACAGTGACTGGGGCATTCTTTAAACTTCCAGTAGGTCTCCAAGGTTTCACATTTAAGAATTCTTTGAAGACAAAACATTCATAATGGTGTACTTGTTTTACTCATTTCATGTTTTTTAAAGAATTACCTGACTCCATTTCCTGATAAGTGGAGTAGTTTGTCAAATCTTGAAAGCTCTTAATTCTCCACCAGCCAATTTCTCCCGTCCTGTTGTTGTCAAATGCTGGACACACAAAGTAGTTGAGTTGAAATATTCCAGCAAATTCATTCACGTCAAAGATAAAATTCAAAAGCTCTAGTGAACTCTCCTTTCCATCGGATTCCATTTCTGGAATTGTTTGGATGTTGAAGATGACCTCTACTTCCGGAGCAATCTTTTTAAACACTTTTTCCGTGACTAAATGTTTCTCTAGCAATTTCGTCATTCTTTTTTTATCCGGGCTTAACCCCATAACAACTTTTTCTTTGCAAATCACATAATTTATATCTTTCGGAAGTTTTAGCGTAGAGTTAGTTAGAAATCCTTTGAGTTCGCTGACACAATTTGGGAAATAAAGTCCAATCTGGAATGTGACCTTGCCACGAACTTCCAACAAATTCTCAACATCTTGAGAAATCAACTGATCTCCCGATTTGATAACATGGACTCCCACTTGAGATTTCCTTACCGAGTTCAAAATACTGACCAACTTTTCAACATTTTCTAGATAAACTTTTTTAGAGTTTTTATCCACCGGAAGTTCCACTTGAATGAATATCTTGACCTGAACACCCTCAGATTCCAGAGGGAGAAGATTCAAAGCTGTTATCATGTTTTTTATGATTTTTACATCATTTCCAACTTGTACCTGAATCCTTTCAAATTTATGAAATGCATACATTAACATTGTCCCGATTTCGTGAGAAGAGACAGGTCCACTTTTCAAATTCAGATTGACCGTCACCCCAACATTTTCATTAAATTTAATCCCTTCCTTTGGAAAGATCTCAATTCTCTTAATGCAAGGCTGACCTCCCACGTTGTTCATAGATTTAGGAAAATTTTGCATAACCGTAAAAAGCGTACCTTTCTCATGCGCAATTTTAATCGGAGGATAAATTATCCTTTGCCAACCAAATGCATCATAATGTTCGATCGCAAAACCAAAGATTAAAGTTACGTTATGGATGACCGCCCAGTTTGAAATCCCTTCGACGATTTCATTCATCTGGAGAACATTTTCAATGCAGTATAGCCCTGGACTTTTTTCTATTTTATCATTTATTGGTTTATTATTAGGTGCCATCAATAATGAAACGGTGATCTCAGGATATTGCTCTAGGACTATTTCCCTCTCCATGTTGAACATATTGAGTTGGTGAATAATGTTCTTGGAATTGTACAAGTTTTCGTCATTGTTCATTTCCATCGCATTCATGTCCATATCAAAAGCTGCAATCCAGGATTTTGCTATTTTCTCCTTCAGCAAGACTTCACAAAATTCGTCTACTTTTACAGTACGATTTCTATCAAAAATGTCTCCCTCACTTACACAAGCTATTTTAACGTTTTCAGACAATTCCTTCGATACCACTACCTCTAAACTTTTTGAATTGTAATGTAGTTTATTCCTACCATTGTAAATAGCAAACTTTTCCAAGGTTATTCCTCCCAGGTTGCGATTTTTGGTAAACTTTAACTCCCGCTCATTGTCAGAGATCTCGTTAGCTTCAGTGTAAACGGAAACAGATATATCGATCTTATCCCATAAAGCTAGATCACCACAAAAACATTCCCCTATCCGTATAAAAACTTCATCAAGTTGCTTTTGATGATAATCCCAGCATGAAGATAAGCACTTCCAGGTTTCTAGATCAATAAAAACTTCTTTGAATGATTTACTAGCGATTTCAAAACCTTGAAGAATGGATATTCCTAAATTTGACATTTTTAATATGGCACTTGGCAGTTTAAAATTTTGTAAAATAGTAGATTCCTCTGTGGAAGCTTCCGGTTTCGAAAGTATAAATGGATCTACAATCACCCTCTTGTGTTCTTCTGATGCCCATTCCAGACTGTAGTTGAGAAGTAATTTTTGATAACTTTCAAGTTCAATATTCTTGTCATTGTCGCTTTCATTCTGTGAAAACTCTACAAGGTAGAAAATCACTGTGGCTGAGCTCCCCATGTAACGAAGATATTTATCGTTTTCTTGCGAAAGGTGGTTCATATATCTTTTAAAAATCCCGTAAGATCCGATAAATCCATCCTGAGAAAATTCCACGGTGAAAATAAAAAACTCCGCTCTTTTCACATCCTTCTTTGCAAATTGACAACCTAAATGAGACTTATCATAGCTCACGCCTACTTTCACTCTGGAATGTAAATTAGATTTAAATAACCAATCAATATGGGCTGGACTCATTTTTTCTGAAATTAAAGTCAAGTCTTTTGAGCAAGGTATGTTTTTCCAGTTGACTGCAACTCCACTAATTCGATCGATTGAAGGCTTGTGTATCTTTGACGTGTTGTACCCTGGCAATATGTATGCCCTTCTGCCGTAGTCGAAGTATGTGTCACTCTCAAATTCAGAGTAGTCGAGGAGAGATTTCTGCGAAAGTCTGATGCAAATAAATTTACAGTTAGATTTGTACCACCATTTTTGCATTTAATTGGTAAATGCTGTAATTTACTGGATTGAAATAAGTAATTTCGATTTTTCAGTCTTCCTCCCATAAAGATTTTCCAAAACCTCCACGACAGAAGTTATATTTTCAAGGATAAAATCCGTAGATAGTTCTACATAAAATTAAAATGCAGGCATTTAATAATTCAAGAGACAAAATTTTTAAAAAAATTCGTAAAATGTATGCAGCACCTGTGTTATAGTAATATTCCTGTGATCGTTGACCAGATTCACTTCGGAAACCAAATCTGCCCAATTCAAGAGAAGGGTTTTGCAAGCGGGCATTGATAGCCTTTGTCCCGTCCGAAACTTGACCGTTCACTGGAATGAAGTTTAATTCTAGAAATTTGAAAAGGAAAGGGAGCACAAGCACAAACTTGATTGAAGAAAATATCTCCATTGTTTGAGCAAAATTACTCATCCGTGTGATTAATTATGTAAGCTTTTAATTGGAAGTTAGTCTAATGCTACAAAATAAATCAACTTTTTGGATGACTGCATCAGAAAGAGTGATCGTTATCCTAACTACGCACTAAGCAGTAGATGGAAAAGCTCATGTGATGCAATATTCAGGAAACCACTTTCTATGCATATCCGGTGGGCCAAGCAAACAATTTGGAGGTTTTGTTGTAAAGATAAACCCGTCGTAAGGCAACTATACAACACGCGGCGAAAATTGAGAAGTGGGTTATTTAGAAAGGAAAAACACATCTTACTCTACTGCCACGGGATAATTCGATTAAGCACAGCATAAATCCATGGAACATTACTATATCCGTAAACGTATGTGGAATTGAGCAAGGAATACATTTTCCAACTATGCTACCCAACTTTGCTTTTGTGGGATTTGCAGATGAAGCTGATAATGCATAATACGGAATCATCAAGCAAAAAGCAATCATCATCATCCCTTCCCCGGGAGATAAGCTAGTTAGAGTCAAAATACGTCCCATGGTAGCTCTTAACATAATGCACGGATGTAAAAATCAGTCATTCCGTATGGTCAGAGTCATATCGCCGATGGACAGTTGGAAGGACGGACAAGCATGGCGATATCAATATTTGTTAATGTAGACGCTATTTTATTCGTAATAAAGAAGCAGTCAGTAATACGTATGAACGTATCATTGCCTAAACACAATTCTCAACAGAATAAGAAGAAAGCATAGGATTATGAATAATTCTGAGTATTTAGAGGATTACAAATGCCAGATATACTTAACTGCAGAAACATGGGATATGGAATTAAGTAAAACCATGTTTTAAAATTCAACATTCCCTCATCACGTCGAAGCTTATGTAAACCGGAAAAGAGTCATCAATATAAGAGGCAATATTCACTTGCAATTACTCACAACAAAGTGATAATAATATTTTTCATAGTCACGTATTCATGACAGGAAAAATTAAAACAATATACGAATTTAGTTTGTTATGTTTATTCAAGCAAACTTGATAAACTGCTGACACGTAGCATTTTAAAACAGGCCAAGTTCCTCAGATTCATTAATGTTTTGTAATTCAAAATTACTGAAAAATGAATAAACCATTTAAAAGCAGAGCCCATTTGATGACAGACAGCCAAAGAAAACATGAACATTTAAGCTATTCATTGCTGTACATATTTTCTTACTTTATTGGTTTTTGTTGGTGAAGGCATTTGAGCGTGACCCAACCGAAGATCAGGACATAGTCAGGAAATTTCTGGTTAACTATGAGGGTAACCATACTTTCAGGGTTTTTTGTACCTAAGTTTACAAACTGAATTGTCAGAAGTTAAAAAGGTCTCGGTTGCTGCAGCTTTTGGCAATTATGTTAACCACCCGGAAATCATATTTTAATTTTTAAATTCTATTATAACAAAATCTCAAAATTTAAAAATAACTGAAGAAACAATAGACAGAAAAAATGGTTTGGAAAACATAAGGGGAACTGAACCACACCTTCATCCCCAATTTTTACACGTTTACATAAGCTCAATGACAATAACACTTGTTTGAGATTTTCAGATGGAATGAGTATTCAACTAAAATGTAAAATAAGTATAAAAATGCCTTACTGGAGCAGCTTCCGATGTTGTTAATCCCTTCCCATTTTTTGTTTGCTGAATTGAGAATTGAGGTAAATTAGCAAAAATGCCCGTTACCTGATAATATGCTCAGCTGGAAAGAAAATGATGAATAAAAAGGAGAGCAAAACCAGGGTAAAATATGGACGATATATCTTACTCGCTAAAAGCTTATCTGTACCACATGCATAGATGAACGTAGTTTAAAGATGAGATTGAACTTGTGACCTAGTTACTTGTAAGTTGTGTAAGTTCGGGAGTAAAAAACGGGTTTTTGGAAAGGTTTTGTTAGCACCTTTGAAATGTAGTTTTTCGAAAACAACAACTTAACAATTTTTTGGGCCTTTTAAGGATTATTATTTTAATTGTTCTTGAGACCCACGTGCTGTCACACACAAAATAGCTGACGTGCATTGACGAATAGCTGAATGAATACATATTTGTTGTTTAAATATTTTTTCAAAAACGAAAATCAGTAACAAAATAAAACAAATATTAAAAAGGTATTACTATTTTTAAAATCTAAACTACTTTCGTCTTCGATTGAATCTAAGCATGACTAACTTGTTTTGCAAGTTTACACATTCCAAAAAATGGTATTATTGTTCTTTTATTGATATCGTGGTGATTTATGTATTAAAATGTTGAATATATGCATTGAAATTTTAAAATGCTATATAAGCGTGGATTGATAGCAAAATCAAATTCTTTTTACCTACCATAATCATTCTACTGAACTTCTTTTGTTATGTATGCATAAAAATGAATTTATACTTGCAGTCTACTTGCATTAAAGTAATTATTTGGCCATTGGAGTATTAGTTAGTAATATCTGCAGTACTATATCAATAAATATCTAATCAATACCCGAAAAATGATACAATCACACCTCCAAACTGAAGACATACATTACATTACAATTAATTTGTTTCATTTTAGAATATACATAAATAAATGTGTGCTGTACTGCATTGTTAAAGAGGAAGCTTTCTTACTACATATTATAATACATATAATGCATTTCCTTTACACATATATTAATAACGGCACGTACACCCAGTAGCAGCTACATGAAAATATTGGTACTTAATAAAGCCTACGCACAGAAGTATTGCGGTAAAAAACTTCTACTGAAGGACTTAAATAGATGTTCCTTGATCCAAAATGAACCTAAACCCATGTTTAGGTACCTCTTTGCTTGACTTTTTATGCATTAATGAATAGCTGCATAATTCGATAAATTGTTTTTGCAAATTCTCAACAAGCAAAAATTGTGAGTTTTGAAAACTATAATGATTTTCGAAATCTACACAATATTTCCTGTCCAGCAAATCCAAACAACACTAACTTGTTTTGCAATCTATAATATTCGAAATCCAAAATTGTACCGTTCCAGTTAAGTAGGCATGAATTAATTGACAGGTTAATATAGTCATGTGTTGTTTACAAACTCGGTACGGAATGACCATCCTTACTAATTAACGGTTGACAAATGAAAATAAAAACAATCTATTTTATAAAATACTTAAACATTCAAACATGAATGTTACCAAACTAAAAATATTCAACCCAATACAAACATGATTATTCCCAATCTATAAATATTTTTCCCCGTATAATGATGAGTAATACCAATCTAGCAATAGTTTTACCAATAATGTTTAACCCGTTTTCCGTAATAATAAATCTGGTAAGACTAAGTTGAGCTCGCAAATAAGACTTTTTTAAATTTCACTTCAAACATTAACCTATTAATCTAACCTAACAAGATATCATAAAACGATAGTCTCCA
>JAHZNA010001650.1:0-22885 GCA_027743935.1 Sinodicranocentrus sp. ZH6
ATACTTTTCTATTTTTGGACATTTTTAGACAAATTTGTAGTCCGCAAAAACTCTTTTACCAAACTATCCGCAGGATCTTCCCTTCGTCCGCAGAAAATATTTAAGCCATTAAAAAATGATAACTTCAACATTCAACATATATAGTGTCATACGTCTGTTCATATTTAAAATATTAAACAATTATTATAAAACAGAAAAATGAAGAATACCTTATATGTTTAAACATATACACATAACATATCAATATCGATAAAATGATAAGAAGTGTTTAAATACTTTTTTATGTAGAACATTATGTAGCCTTTGAATTTGACATGTGTCACTTGGATAGAAAATGCATGTGTAACACATCAAGAGTGACAAGAGGACAAGATAATGAAGGTCCATTTGGTTGGTGATGATGGTGGAGAAGCAGACTGATAATCAGCATCAGGCAACTCGTGTGTATTCATGTGCCCCGAGAATGCCCACCTTCCTTTTCTCACTCACACAATACGTGGCTACATCCTTCATTCGTGGAAAAATGAAGAGAAAGGGAAGGACGTAATTTTACGTATAACTTGACACTTCTAACTTTTTTCTCCAGCTCTTTATAAATTGTAAAACCTAACCAAAATGGTTACCTGATTATACAGGCGTACCCTATGTATCTGAATTATGACATGCCATACCTTTGCAACGGCCAATATTTGAATAAATCTCTTGTTCCGGAAACCAATATTGCACCTTTACCAATGCAATTGGCTCAATGTGGATGGTCAACTCTTTGACAAGTTCGATGAAGCTTTGGATATTCCAATTGTTTGCCTAATTTACTTAGCTATTTGGTAGCTAATTAATTTATCTAATTACAGATGCATTCATAATCCATTTTATGATGCTTGTTATATGAGCCAGCCGCTTCAATATCATTTCATTCATTAGGTTTTGATGCTTTTTATGCCACGTCAATCATCTTATTATTTCATTATTACAAGGATTATAGTAAATCTATTCTAACAAGGCAATAATTAATAATTATGTTAAGGGAGGGCTATTTAAAAACTGCCTCACACACTGACATCATCTAACAATGTTTACACATGAATAGAGCAACAATTAAATATACATTGAATTAATTACCTGTGCATATAAACTTGAAATTAACTCAAATAAAATGTGTTTGATGTAATCTTTAATCTCTGTGGTAGTTATTCATGTAAACTTTGCAATTTACACGTGTAGTTTGAGCTTAAATCGTAATAAAATGATTGTATATTTTGCTACCACGGTTTTATATGAGAGATACGTACATATAGGTACCTACCTACATAAATGTAAATACCTAAGGCATATATATGAATAATATCATACAGCAGTTATTACCTACGGAGGATCATAAATTTAACATCCTTATCTCTCATAAATTACATGTCTAATATTATGCCAATGCTGTTTTGAGTAGGATTTATACGTAGTCAAAAAAGCATTCAGTAATAATTAGCATAATATTGTGCTTTAATAGAGTTAATTATGCTAACTGACTTAAGCTTGTCATCAGTATGTGAATGAATTTTTGTCAAAAATAAAATCCTAGATCGATGCTGGAACGTGCGAATGAAGAAGAAATATAATCACGAGTGTGCCCAGAAAAGAATTTGTTTAAGAAAAACTTTGCTTACCAGTTACAGTGAGTTGACTTGTATGATTGGAATTTTCAGAGTCTGTAGAAACTCTGCAAATTATAGTCCCAGCATCCTCATACTGAACTGATTTTATTTGAAGTTGACACGGAGTGATTCTTTGGTATCGACCGAAAAATTGTGTAATCCGCTTTCTACTTCCACCCTTAGAGTTTTTCTGCTGAGGTGAATAATTATGCATTACTGAATATGAGCTCGTTTTTTTGCAGAAGGAATATAAATTTGAGCACAAATTAGTTCGTACCTTATACCATTCACAACCATTTGCGTTGGTTTTGTTTAGAGGACAACCTATGTAAACAGTGTCCCCCACATCCACCAGAATTTTCTGTTTACTGTTTGTTCCGCTGAACATGAAGATTTCTACGAAAGGAAAATAATAAGGAAATGTATATTTACGTAGCCAATAAGGCATAAAGTTAGCACTATAGTACACTGTACACTGTAAGGAATTCTCCCATTCGAATTTCTCTTTTTCATTTGTGGTAATTGCTAATTGCAAAGAATTCAAAGTTTCCCTTACCCGAACTTCCGCTTGAAGAAGAATTTTTGTGATTGCGTCGTACTTTCGTCGGATCAGCTTCAACGCTTTTCATACAAACGGAAATTGTGCTGAATACAAACGCTAAGAGGAACGCTGAATACACATGCGATTTCAACGGTCCCCGCTTCATTATTCACCTAAAACAATACAAATCAAATTTGTTAGACTTAATTCAACAACAGAAAATTACAAATTGTTCATATTACTTATTCTTAAACAGGCCATGATGTATATTTGAACTAATGAATAGAAGGCGTGAGAAATTATGCTAAACCAATATTGAGTGGAGAACATCACATTTTCATACATTTCAAACCCTTAGTCACAAGTACAAAGTCAAATGCTTAGAGTTACAAAGAATAATATTATTGTATACCTATATCAAGACACGATTCCTTTCCACAAATCTATTTGAGGAAAATGGAAATAATGATTTATCTTTAGCTAGGAGTAATTGTGATTGCTCTCCCTAATCCCAGAATCAACGCTCAAGCTTTCAATAGCAGAGTCCAGTAATCCAAACATGACAATAAAACCCATAAGTGCAATTACAAACACTAATCCGAAATGCTCAAGTTTACCACTGAACATCACACTAAGAAAGCTTCCAAATCTAATCATCATCAATAAAAAGGTAACACATTGATACGCGATGAATGCCTCTGATTGTCTAACTTCGCTCAGAAAAGTCGGGTCTGATAATATTAATATCATGTCAATATGTCCATTTTCTGACTGTCTGTCACCAATAGCAAACATTGTTCAGCTGCAACTGGAGCATGATGCAAACAAAATTTTGTGTAGATATTTAATATAATATGTAAAAAAGGCCCTTGTTCGTTACATACAACAGGATATTATGTCGAAGCTTTGTCACCATTGTGTATACTTGAACTGTACAACACAAGTAACATTCGTTGACACTTTTGATAAAGTAAAGTCATTCATAATGGTTGAATTTTTGTGGGGATTGGTGATAAAAGTAAATGACAAATGAGCGTCTCCTCTCGTTTTTTTACTATTTAACATTTTATTAAACATGATATAATGATGTGATTTGTTAACGAAATACCTTGCTGCGTATTTGTTGTATGTTCTTATTCTGTTCACTGACAAATGGATGTTAAAGCATTCAAAATGTTAATTGATCTATATATGTAATAACCACGATGAATCATGGTATAAAGCACACAATTAAAGGTGAGTTTTTTACTGCGATCCCTCCACTTCCTATTGACATGGTGTTTTTATGTAGACTGTACACTCACTTCAAAGTATCTTACAAACTTTTCGAGTGATCAAATGAAAGTGAGAAGTGGGAATGATGATCACACACATATTTAAGAAGTCATTTCACGATCCCCATTATGTAATATAAGCTTGTAATTACAAGATTCAAAATTGTCAAATTGATAAGAATAACGATCATAAATGCCAATTATGCAAACTGACATTACATTATTACATATGTATTTGTCGTCTCAATAGTCTGCTGATCTGTTGTAGCAGACAGTTTATGGTAAATATTGATGATTAAGTTGATCATTCAAAGAGGTAATGTGTAATCTGAAACGCGATCGACTGAGAATGAGTCACAAATCATAAGTATGAACACTATGAACAGTATTGTAGTTAATAATGCATGGTATTGTTAAAACTGAAATTGTAGGCCCACCACGAAGTAAACTGAGAAAACTGATGTACCTCTGAATAAATCCTAGTGATCCCCGTCCCCGTCACAGCAACTTAAGTACTTGGTAAAAGTTATGCATTTACTTATGAACGTTTACGGGACAAAGTAATGCGTGATTTATGACTTATTACGGTAAATTACCATTTTTACAACCTTCTTCTCGATTTTCCAGTTTTTGATAATATTACATGTGCTTGTATTCTTCTTTAAAATGCATTTATGTACCATTATTGGTGTTATCATGAGCTAGGACAATTTTAACTTGTTACTACAATACATCCCTACAGCTGGAGTCATAAATATAGCTCCGAAAAGGTTGTCCGTTCGTGATTGACAAATAGAATGAATTGTTTATTTATATTTCCTTGCTTGCAATGCACATAGCTGTTGACTGAACTCTAAAGATAAGATTTGCTTATAACAATTCTCCTACATTTTCTTCATATCACGTATTAAAATGGTAACACAATTTTTCATAAAATCACAATGTGCATGGGAATATTCACAACCCACACTAAAAGTACCGCCTTAACATTAATATTTCAATCTTCAAAAATTGTTTAAAATGCCTGGTCACAAAACTGTCGTCGGATGTATTCAGAGCAAATCCCATTTCATTGAAATCTGCGCAAGATCTTTAATCTACTTGTCCACAAGCAAAGTAAAAATTCTTGGTGGCGGCTAAGAATCATACATAACCCAATAGATGATGTTGACAGAGTAATTATTTCGAAAAAAGGTAAACTACTTATTTTTAATAATCTTATATAAACGAAATTTGCAGTATTACGGCTTTGGGATTTCATAATGGAGAGATGTATAACGGCGTTAAAGAACCTTGTTTGAAATTGGCCAGAGACTACAGCGGCGACAGATGAGAGCCATGTTATTTATATTTTTTAAATCCATTAAATACAGTTGACTATGTTCAAAAGTTATATACTATGCTCCAATTTTCTTTTCCTTTCTGGCCAAGAGATGAGTGACTTATTCCCCAACAGTTTCAATCATAAATCTGTCAGTCTGCACTACAGAAAATGAACATAGAGAAGAAAAAGGAAATAAGGGTGTTACATGAGAAGTTGTGGAATATATGTAAGAACCAAATATTACTCCTTTGTGGATAGAGTGTGACAGTGATGATGACTCCAAAAACTCAATTCACCAACCTATCGCCCCTGACTCAGGAGTAAAGGACCATTAAACTGGTTTTTCATGTAAGGTTAAATAAGCAAATTAAACTAGGTCCACCTCCCAGTATGCAATTGTCTTCTAAATAAATATATCATGTATGTGTGCAACTGTTAGTCAACCATGATGGATCTCCTGTTAATTTAATAATATATCAAGTTAAAAGATTTATTATACACAGTAAGCAATTCTTAGGCTATGAATAACTACAATAATTACGTATCCTCTTTGGTATTTCAGTTTGGAGTTTGGACACAATAACGACAAGTCCTAAAATCCTGGTTATATTAGCTGCTTTTGCAAAACGATTTATTACATTTGGTGTTCTCGGCTTTGTCACGTTACTGGATGTGTAATTTGACAACATGTCAGTTCTATATGCTATTAAATTAAATCGAGTCGGTGCAAAAAATGTTATGGTAATGTCTGCGTCTTTTATGAAATATAAATTCAACTATCGAAACATATATCTGTAGTAATGGGTAATGGATTACAGTTTACAGTCAACTTCGATCAACGACATATCAAATATGAGTGACAAATATGAATCCATTAGATTCAACTTCTAGGTGAATGAACGTGTGAAACCTAAGCTGCCGAAATAAGAACAATGCGAATTTATGAAAGTTGAGAAATATATGGTTTCATCAAGAGTGACAGCACTCCTTCCACTGTTTTCCTTTTTTCAACTACCAATACGCCAATTTGCGTCGTGCACTGAACGGATTAATTTTAAGACATCGTTCATCTTCTTAAATATCTCAGAACTTAATCATCAATCAATGTAAACGAAGTGATTTTTTATCGGTGACCCTGTGCGTTTGGTGTGGTACTCTAAATGGTGAAAATAAGCGGCAACCATTAAAGCCTCAAAATAGTTAATAAGCATAACAATGACAACGAACTGTGTCCTTCAAACAGGAGTAAGATTTTTTTGTCTCAATGCTTACACATTTTTTCATTACAAAATTCGTGGTCGGAATAGACTAATTATGCTGCGGTCGTCTCGCCCTCTACATCAGTAGACTGATACTATATGCAGCCTCATGGGAGCTGCGTCTCCTACCACTAGTTTAAAGAAAAAGACATGCTCTCAACATGTCCCATCCATCAGATTCTTTCTTCATTCTTTTGGAAGTGGTCGTCTCCTGCCGACCTAAAAATATTGTTCTCCGCAATAGAGTGTGGTGAAAAAGTTGTTAACTAAAGTATATAGTTCAATCGTATTTCTACGTAATTTAATTATTCCTAAGCCATCTTTATATTAAATTATTAATTAATAGTGCAGCAGCACTAATTTATTTTGTTTAATTGAAGTTTCTTCCAGAATGCCAAGTTCGACTTCAAGCTCATCTAATGAATCCCGTCGCAGTAAGAAGCGCAAGCATCGCAAACACTGCAGTCGTCCCAAGTCGACTAAAAGCCGACGGTTGGATTCGTTGGAGACCCAATTGTCAGAACTAACAGGTTTAGTTAAGCAACTGCTTCCGACTACTACCAGTAGCACGGCACAACTGACATCAATCATCAATCTCGATGATGGAAAGACTCAACCGACAATTGGTTCGAGCAAGGCAATCGACTTAGGTCACATAGATAAGGTCACAGATCATGACCTTGGCAATGATGCAAGTGGTGATGCCGATAAAGGACCAGACATTCATCCTGAGCTGGCTGCTCGTTGGGAATCAGTTGCTCGGAAGGGTCTTAATAAGGAAGAACGAGACCGAATTCGAAATGAATTGAAACAACCGGCTAATTGCAACTATGCAGCTCCGCCGCTTAACATTGAACTCGTTAAAGCTGTAAATGCATTCACTCGCACAAGAGACGAAGAATTGGCCCGTATACAGTTAAATATGGATACCGCTACTACTGGCCTTGGAAGGATTCTAACATCATTGTTAGATGACAAGCTACCTTTATCTCGCAATGATCTAATTGCACAGGTGAGCGACACAGCACGCTTTCTTATTGGTACACAGTACCATGTGTCCTCGTTTCGCCGGAAGCAGATAAGGACAAATATAAAAGACCCTGTTATGCTTGACTTGCTTCAAGAAGCACCTATCTATCCACATCTTTTTGGAGAAGATTTGTCTGCTAAAGTCAAACAAGTACAGACAATCGTCAAAGCTGGAAAAGAAATTGCGAAAAGCAATGAGAAAGTCGTCAAACCAGGCGATCGTGTGGTAAATAAAACCAAGCCTGTTGTCCAACAGTCATCAAGCAGCAACTTCCGGGATAGTCGCAGGTCTTTAAACTCATACCGCCCGCCTCGTCATTCAAAGCCTCAGGAGCGACGGAGTGGGCAATACCCCCGGAATTAACTACACCAATTGTAAGTACACCCCAAGCCGGGCACTTAAGGAATTATATTACAGAGTGGTTAACAATTACCACCAGAGTACATATTATAAACATCCTGCGGGGTTATAAAATTCCTTTCCGGAGCAAACCTATTCAAACCAGACTGAGCATTTCCAGTAACAACGATCCCAAATTTACAGACTCCATTCAAAAGCTATTGGCTTGCGAGGCAGTTGTAGCTTGTACACACTGTGAAGAAGAATTCATTTCTTCAATTTTTCTTGTACCTAAGGCAGATGGTACAGATAGTTCTTGGCTTCGTCGTCGTGGCGTAACTTTGATCATCTATCTTGATGATATTCTGATTATTTCTAAAGATGTAACCATGGCCACAAACCATGCAAGGCTAGTTGTTGAAACCTTAGAACGTCTAGGTTTTTCTATTAACTATCAAAAGTCTCAACTTATTCCATCTAATCGTCAGCAATACTTAGGTTTTATATTGGATTCAACCAACATGACGATTTCCTTACCAGAAGCAAAGCAACGTAAACTGCTAAATCGACTTCAGCGACTTCTTACTAAGTCCATGATAACCCTTCAGGAGTTATCCGAAGTCATAAGTCAGTTAATTGCGGCGACACCAGCAGTGTCATATAGCATGTTATACACCAAAGTTTTGGAAAGAGAGAAATTTTCCGGTCTACGGAAGTTTCACAACAATTACAAATGTAAAGTGACTCTCTCACTATCTGCTAAAGCAGATGTGAGGTGGTGGATTACCCACATTCCAACTGCGGTGTGTCCAATTCGAGATGACAATTACGACATTGTTTTAAGTAGTGATGCTTCCCTTACTGGGTGGGGTGCTCACTGTGGCACGACTGCTACCGGGGGTTTATGGACTGTCAGTGAGTCACAGAGTCATATTAACTATCTTGAGCTCAAGGCTGCTTTCTATGGACTCAGATGCTTTGTGAGCAACATTTCCAACGTCCAAATTCTAATTCAGATTGATAACACTACGGCTATGCACTACATTAATCGAATGGGCAGTATTCAGTACCCACATCTTTATGAATTAACTCGTAACATTTGGGAGTTCTGTGAAAACCGAAATATTTGGTTGACTGCCACATACATTCCTTCTGCCGAGAATTTTATCGCCGATCGTGAATCACGTTCATCGAATTTAGAGTGGAGCCTATCAAATACTGCTTTTGAACGTTTAGTTACCAATTTCGGTACCCCTACAGTCGATTTGTTTGCATCATTAAACAATCGAAAGTGTTCTATTTATTGTGCGTTTAGGCCTGATCCGTTTGCCTATGCAATTAACGCCTTTACTATCGATTGGGGAAACCAATTTATTTATCTTTTTCCTCCATTCAATATGATTTCACGTGCTCTTCGCAAGTTTAGGCGCGAACATTGTACTGGGATTGTTGTGGTTCCCTTGTGGTCTGCTCAGCCGTGGTTTCCAGTGTATGTGTCTTTGCTAAAACGGCCTGTGATTGAATTTAATGCCTCCGAAACTCTGTTAACTTGTAATTCTAGACCTCATCCGTTATGGAGGACGTTAACCTTGATGGGAGGACTTTTGTCTGCCTAGCTTATGAACGAAAAGGTTTCCTTTCCGTCACAATCGAGTTATTGATTAATTCTATTACTGCTAGTTCCTGGAAGCAGTATAATTCTACAATTACCAGATGGCAGAAATTTTGTGATATGAAAAATGTTTGTCCTTTTACATACAATGTACAATGTGTGTCAGAGTTCCTATCGGAGTACTTCAAAAACCAGGTCAGTTATGGTGCGTTAAACACAGCTCGCTCTGCGCTGTCTTTGTTTCTATCGGATGGACAAGAAAATTCTATTGGAGTACATCCAATTATATCCAGATTGCTTCGTGGGGCGTCAAAAATTCGCCCACCGAATCCTCGTTATAGTTTCACTTGGGATCCTCAACGGGTCCTCACCTATCTTTCGTCCTTACCGCCGACTGAAGAGTTGTCGCTTTTAAATATTTCAAGAAAGATTTCTACACTGATTGCTTTAGCCTCCGGCCACAGGATGCAAACCCTCAGATTAATTAAATTATCTGGTATCCAACAAGACGTTGACAAGATAACAATTCTTGTCCCCGATGCTATTAAAACAAGCCGCCCAGGAGCTATGCAGCCATGCCTCACTTTACCCTTTTTTAAGGACAACCCAAGTGTCTGTGTAGCCTCCGTATTACAACACTATTTGCGCCGTACAGCAGGAATCAGATCTGATGAGAATTCACTTTTTATATCCTGCACTAAGCCTTTCAAAGCAGTGACATCACAAACCATTTCCCGTTGGGTTAAGGATGTGCTAAGATCCAGTGGTTTAGATACAGACGTATACTCATCTCATAGCACACGGCACAGCTCGACCTCAGCGGCCAAGCGTGGGGGAGTGACCATTGATAAGATTATGCAACATGCTGGGTGGTCAAGAAACTCTACTGTGTTTGCTAAATTTTATGATCGTCCGTTAGATATGTCAACTGACTTTGCTAGTTCTGTTTTTGGACTTCAAGCGTCCTGAATACTTCATTTAAATAAATGTAATTTTTCCTTCTCCAGTTTTTCCATTTAACTTTGAATTACTGCATATAGTATCAGTCTACTGATGTAGAGGGCGAGACGACCGCAGCATAATTACCTAATTAAACGAACTTACCTGTGAAGTTCTATTGTAATTATGCAAGGGAGTCTCGCCCGAAGACATCAGTCCCTCCCAACCCGGGAAATTGATGTGGACAATTGTCCTGTTCCCTTTCTGAATGGAAAAACGATTACTTTAAACTGAATGAAGAAAGAATCTGATGGATGGGACATGTTGAGAGCATGTCTTTTTCGTTAAACTAGTGGTAGGAGACGCAGCTCCCATGAGGCTGCATATAGTATCAGTCTACTGATGTCTTCGGGTGAGACTCCCTTGCATAATTACAATAGAACTTCACAGGTAAGTTCGTTTAATTAGGTAATTGGTAAGCACCACATTAGCCAAGTAACATAATACGAGTTGATATAACCGCATATTTTCTGGTATATTACACTCTTCTCCATGCACGCCAGCCAATTCATAAAATATTTCATGGTTAGCAAAGCTCTAAATCAGTGTCTTTATTCCACTTTACGATGAGGAAAGATAAACATACACTTATGACTTACTAAGAGAATGCTTTATCTGTCTAAAGCACACATAAAACGACAAGGATATGAAGTTAATATCCGTCTAAGAAGGGTTTTGCCGTCTCTGAGCTTTAATGATGATGCTTTCTGTTAACGAAGGAGAAAAAATTGCGGCTCGGTTGCACAGGCGTGTACAAAAATGTGGCATTTAGGGTGCAGTATTATTGTCCATTAACAATTTTTCCAAATAGTTATCAACCAATATAGACTGCTTTAAGGTTGTGCAATGTGGAATGAAGTAGCAAATTATATAAAGTTAATGAAAACTTATGCTCAGGAAGAAGTCCACCTATCCAAGCCAAAAAATCCTTACAGAGGGTCATATAAGCTTATTTTTGAATAAAATTTGTTGAACATAATAAAAAACGCCATGGTTATTTATGCATAAGTTTATTATTGTGGTGTACGCTAATACGGGGTTGGAAAAGACATGAGAACATTTCTGTTTATCTATATTTTCTCAAATGAAGCTCGTCTATTGCTTGGGTGAAATTGCGAAAATGACGTGCCCCTAGTTAATCTTTTTCATTCATTCGCCCTTAGCCTCAAAGAATCTTCGTATGTATTCCCATCTTATCAGTTATTGATATAAAAGTATCGTATACTTGAGTCAGTGCATGGTTCTTATATACACGTATGAAGAGATATTTTAGTAATGACTTCTTACAGCTTTTAAAAAGCTGCAAATACTAGTGTGTATTATTATGTTATTCTTCAGTCAGGCGTTCAAGTTGAAGTTGGTTCCAATTATACCATGTACATGAAACTATTACTCTACATATCAACGCATGGAGATATCATTTTAACGCCTGTAAAAAGATGCCAGTGTAAGTTGCAATTTAGCCTTTTTACAGTCATTTGCCCGATAATTTTCTATAAACTGTTACGTAAAAATTTGAATTGCGAATGGTAGCTTCGATTTCAATTCATTTAATTTAATGTTTATGACAAAATACGATGCTATAAAAATGATGCTCAAAAGTGACTTACCATATCGAAGCAAAATTTGAGGTACGATAATGTTTATTTTCGTATAAATATTTAGGGTTTTTGGCAGTTCATGTAAAGCCGGGTATGAGCACCAACCGATTGCAGTATTTTATATAGCGCACCAACCATGTGCACGCTACAAAAAACAACGTATTATTATCTCCAAAGGAAAGTAAACACGAACGAACAATGACTTTTGCAGCCACACAATGTATTTTAATAGTTCATAAATAGTTGCATGTGCCAGCACAATGGATTGAATTAAACCCTTTCCATTTCGTTGAAAGTGTTTTACTCCTCATGGGCATTGTCATTGTTCTAATTTTCTTGATTGTATGAAACGAGAATATATTTAAGAAAAATGATTTTCTTTAGTTTTAAATCATAAAAACAATTATATCATTCTCTAGTTTTAAAATCAGTAACCAGTAATCAGTAAAATCTCTAGTAATGCATGTCACGTTTGCTTAACATCGTAACACAAGAAATACCCAGTGGCAAAGTGACAACTACATTTTGAATCCTTATTGCATGTCAGCTTGTTCTTTAAATTTTCTTTCCAACGTAAAATAGCACATATAACTTTTATACTAACTCATACGACGTCAATTCAATTGATTTAAAGTTAGTTTCAGTCACTAACACAACAGCTTATCCGTCACACTCATCGGCTGCAAAACTGTTTTTTCCAATGAATGGAACACAAATCAGAGGAGAAGCTGATAACACACGACAGCTAAGAACGCTATTCCGCTACTGACTTGCAGCTTGTTGAATGCAGACTTTTTTCCATGTAATATTTTATGCATACAGCAGTGCTTTTTTTGGAAGCACAAAAGTCTGCATGGCATGCAGCACGGCACACTTTTTCTGTAGGTATGTTCACCACGTCGAGTGGGAATGGGAAATGAAGTTAAGATGAACGATTGAACAAGGTAAAGTAAAAACTGATACTGACGGATTGACTGATACGAGTATAACGTAAATATAGTTCACAAGGGCTGTTGTGCGTTGTTGGCTGGTGCTGATTCTAATGATAATAATAATAATGGCGGAGATGATGGTCCAGGTTTGTTGTCGTTCCTGACATGGCTAATCTTCTTTTACTATGAATTATGTGAGAGTTGAACGAGTGTGCATTCAAGCCTATATGTCAGCATTGATGTATACTGTATAGGTAATATGGAGCTATCCATCATATTGTAGAGCTGATTGTGAGATATAGTTTTATATCCCCAGCGAACATTGGCAAATGACAATGTTAATGGATGGAATGAGAAGGAGTAGTGAAATGACACTTGGTTAAAATGCACAGAGATAGATATGTATATTTATGAACGGGCAGAGATCTAATTGTAAGTACAAGACCGTTGCTGAAGTCAAATGGAGCTGGTGCGTGCCATAAAAAGCACCAACAGCAGTGATGAACCGTACCATAAATCTGTATTGCTTCCATAACACTCGCTACGAACGATGCTGTCAATCTTATTGTTCAACAGTTGCACCTAATATATTATGGGTCTTTCTTTACAGACATTTCAAAGCCCCAAATGGATGGGAGATTAAGATTTACAAGAATGAGTGGAGTGTGGTGCCCAAAAGCAAATAAGGCTACAAAGATTTCTTGGGATTAGTCGATATTCCATCTAAGCCAGTAGTCAGTCAAACGGGCGGCCTTGAGTCAGGACTGATTTGAAGGCACAGGAAGGGACATTTAAAACAAAAGCCTTACAGATAACACCCTATGAGAGACTAATTGCTCCTGACATACTGCTCACAACTAGTGCAAGATTGTTTGTCATTTGTCAAGTGTCAACCTTGCGTCGCCTCAGGAATTTTTCCCTTTTTTTAAAAAGAATTCAGACTAGGAAATTTTGAAAGTCAGACCCAATACGTAATAATGGATCATTAAAATAACGTCCACCTGTTTTTAAAAAAACTTGTCTCATGGTCTAGCCATCTGAGTTTATATTTTAAGGTAAAACCCTTGTAATATAGATTTGTATACGTGAAGTATCTTCAAGCTTCTTCTGGCAATATGCATGTTCAGTAGCAGGAAGTAAATGGCTAAACGAAAAATATATTTGTCAGTGAAACCAAGGAAGTTGGTTTCATTTGACTGAAAAGAAATTCACATTTTCATGTAAAAGTCAAGTACACTTGATCCGAGTGCCATACCGATCCGATCTTTGCTGCACCAGATTCGGCATATTCAAGATTTTTGTACATATGTCTTTCGCTTTCATCTATCTGTGCTTTAAGGTTATGCTGATTCGCCAATAATATGGTACATTTGCATTTCCATTTTAGCATAAAGTAATGGATGGCGTGATCACAGGATACATGTTATACCATGTATCTTCCCAGGAAAGTGACTATATTTAATACGGTCAACGGTAGCTTACTACTTATTGCGTCATTCCAATTTCATTGCAAGTTGTATAAGAATTTGACTTCAGCATGTTAAATTTTGGGAACAAAAAATGGAGCATTTGGCTCTGTGGCTTTCCATGTTTTTAACATCTGGAAACTTTGTTTCCAAGAGAGAGAAAAAACGGTTTACCAACTTGCCGACTTTTTTTATACGGGTGAAATTGAAGTTTTGCTAGGGAAAGATATGCATCAGTGAAACATTAGTCAATTTCGTGTAGGTAGAATTTCATTTCAACATTTTTAACAGATGGAACACACTATTCCCACTGTAAGCAGTAATGCATATCAAAAAATTTCCGTCTAATGGGTTTGCGACGGATGTGAGGGTATACATTAATACTTCAAATAAACGGGAATTCTTTTTAAAAAATCTTCTACGGTTTTAAGTACTTTACCTCATTATATTTACTGTCTGCCTTAATAAATTGGCCATGTTATGGATGACGAAAGGAACGTCGATGCGAGTGTGCAAGCTTGCTGCAAGACTTTCACGAAGATGCTAAAAAAACATGAAAATATTTTTGTTAGTTGCTGGATCGAAACCAGAATTTTTTGAGATCATGAAGGCTGGATTAATTTTAATTTTAATCTGTTAGTCCATTTGTAAATTAAATAGAGCATCAGTCTTGTAAAACGTATTTGATCAGTTTCAAATTCATAATTTATGCGGAACGAGTAATATATTACGAATTTAAGTTGAATCATTATTATATATAAGTTGCGTTTTGAAAATTTGAAACTGACATACGTGTATTAAAATTGTTTCAGTTAACGTATAAAAATTATTGGTTCGAGTATAAAACTATGAAAGTAAAATAAAAGGCTATGTCATGCTTTTCCTGGGTCGACTTAAGCTATACGCACAAACTCCCAGGTGTTTCATTTTAAGTTGTTGTCTTGTCGTTAATGCCACGCACTTCAGTCACAGTCACTACTTGGAGCTGCCTGAATCTCTTCTAGGTGAAGTTCTGTACTCACGATTCTCGCATCTTCCTGCAATTCACAATGACCAAAAGAAAACAAATCGTAGACATCTTTTGCTCATCTTAATTGTATGACAAAGATGCATTTGGGGAATCTAGAGACGACTAGAAAAATGAGATATAAAACATCGTATTATACTACCATTACCATACATGAATGTCGCAAAAATTATCAAATCAATACGTCGGAAACATGGTAATCAAGTAGGTTATAATTTAGATCACATTTCACTTTTTAAAACTTTCAATTAGTTTCACTTACTAAGATCCAGATATGTGATTTTGTCCACCGGAGGAGGTCGGCTTCCGTAACCGATTGGTCTTTCAGCTTCAGGAATTTAACAAGCTTCTATGCCCACATTTTGGTACCTATATTCCTCACATTGGCCAGTTTGTACTCAATAATCCATTCTTTCCGTCGTTTTGAAAGTGTGGTTCTTCGGAGAGGATTTGGTGGTGAGACGTAACTAATTAACAAGCAATAAAATCATCATTGTCGTCGTTTAACAGTTTTGCTGAGACACGTAATTATGTATAGCATATATATAGTGCAACAAGTCATCGTCAGATTGTGAATTGTGGAGGCAAAACTGACTGAAAAAATGTCAAAAAATATTGTTAAATGTACTTACTGATAATTCGCGTTTTTTCGACGAGGTCTGACAATTAGAGACATTATCGGTTAGCAAAATGAATATTATTAAAACTGAGACTGCTGATGACTGGTGAGACGGTTCGGAATAAGCGACAAATGACTTAAAAGGAAGGTCGGCTACCTTTTTACGACTGAGCCTGTGATGGAGACATGCACAGTAATGTTGTCCATGTGATCTGGAAAAATATGACTTTAAATATGCAATATGTGAACCGACGGGAAAGTGCAAAGGCAAAGATTTATATAATGTGGAGAAGTGAGGCACGTAGTACAGTGTCATTATACTGCACTGGCAATTCGATCCTACCAGGATAATGCCCACTTGAAGAAAAAAACTGACATCGTCGTCGTCTCTAAAGAGAATCAAAGTTGACTTGCAGCAAAATAGGCACATAAGTGAAATGACAAAGTCTCATTACAAATTAAGTGGTAAGAGTTTATTCGTTCATTTTTCAAGTACACTGCATGCTACAACCATCACATTTACTAATGCTTAAACAGACATTACTCGTAATAGAAAATATTAGTATGGATACATTATTCATTGGAGGAAAACTTTAATACTAACATATTTAATGTGTACAGATAGGTACTCTGAAATTTTAAAGCTTGAATTGTGTTAGTACAATTTATGTTTGTATTCCTGTCTGCCTAGCAGAGAGATGAAGGCTTTCAAGTCCATCTGTGATCCTTTCATGTGCATGTTTTAAGTTGGGTTCTTTTGTTTCTTCAACTACGCACCGAAAAAAAAGATCCTTAAAAAAATTATCCGAAAGACCGACTTGTTAAGCTGTCCATTATTTTTATAAATTCCTCCGATTTCTATGAACACTACACAACGCATTTTCATGCTAATCACAAAATACTTTTCAGAAAAATCCGACTATAATGCTCTACTGTGACTGTTTGCTGCTGCTGCATTAAAATCCGGTTACTTTTCGATGATTTTCGGATACACGACAAGAGGGAGAGGTGGAGGGGTTTGAAATAAACTAAACAATCCCCATCCTCTACTCCCCCGCAACATGTTCCGAATAATGTAAAAGAACCCGGAAGAAGTAGTCCATTTTTCCTATTTGTTCTCCAAATTTCCATTTGTAAATAACCGATTTTCAGAAATGGTGAAAATTCGAATATTTCTTTAATGATTTTATGTAACATATTTTGTAACTCACCAACACTCACACTTATAGCCTACCCGTCCTTTTTATTATGAAACCGACGCACTAAAACCTACCAGTGGATTTTAAAGTCCACGTTGATATAACGACGACCAACTGAATACTACCAACAAAATGAGAGACGGCATTGCTTAAATATTGCTTCAAAGACTGCGGCCAACTTCGCCAAAACGAGAAAAAGGAGGTTTTCTAGGAAAATGAGAGAATAGTATGGAGTAATAGGGTGAAGATGCATCAATATACCTGCAAATGCGACAAAGAAGAGGTGCAGGTGGAGCAAATATTTTTGAATGACGATGAGTGATCCTCAAAACAGGTATAAGTCTACGTGTGCACGTTACATAAACGACATGTAGGCCAGGGATCGGTAGTTTTTAAAAAATCCATTCAATAAGTTCATGATATCTCAGAACCTCTGGGTTATGATAATGATACTTGTCGTGAGGTTGAAATTTCAGGAGCTCAAGCCGGTCATGCAATAGTACGCATGCATGGTGAAAACATGAAGGCTCCTTTCCCCAGCCTGAAATGCATCGTTTACACTTTACACACATGCTTAATACAATCTTAATCGAAGTGGCCACAATGCTTATCCTGTTCTTACGTATTTAGGATAAAATTGGTTACTCTAACCACTCTTGGGACGTGCAAACTACCAAATGGGAAAATTGAGAAGACGAAACGAACAGAATTCATAATACATGCCATGCTCATCATTAGTTTCGCATAAAATACAACAATGCCATGCATAGAATTGAATTGAATCTGAAACCCGTAGATACACTCTTCTTTTACGTTAAACAGAATAGTCAACTGGTCAACCCCAATATAATCTTTGTATGATTTTACCTGAAACACTGTAACGAATATAAATACGCAAGAATCATGTACAAGTTTGCATGTGTCGAACGAACATAAGGCTTATATATGAGGTTTTGCATGGTTTACGTTGTGGAGAACTGCTACGGGCTTGAATGTAAGTAAACGGCAACAAAGAACCAGTTCGGTACATGGACTTAACCGAGACGCCGTCAATTTTGGCAACGAAGTCAATTCAGTTGATTCACGTTTATGGCAGTAGTGAAGCATTACAGAATACCACAATCAAAATTATTTAACCTGCCTTTTGCACGAAGTGACTTGGTCATTTACGTGCACTGTCTTAGAGTATTATATA
Organism: Sinodicranocentrus sp. ZH6; assembly: GCA_027743935.1. Taxonomy (NCBI): domain Eukaryota; kingdom Metazoa; phylum Arthropoda; class Collembola; order Entomobryomorpha; family Entomobryidae; genus Sinodicranocentrus; species Sinodicranocentrus sp. ZH6. The sequence goes on from JAHZNA010001650.1 coordinate 18,067, forward strand.
TTTTCAGGACATGGTATAAACAACAAGAAAGGGTTGAGCCTGGCGCACCACATTAAAATCCATTAACTAATAACTATCGGTCAGAATCAGAAAACTGCTACAAGTGGCTGTTACCCGAAATCCTTACATATGACATTACATTACAAGTTGCATGATACACATATACATGTTTGTGAAATTTAAGCTAGCAACCAGGTTTAGCAGCTTTTGCTCGAAGCAAAAAAAAAGTTTGACAACATCCATTGTCCCATTTTTGATCTGACTCATAGCCCTTAGTATTACGAAAAAAACTTTAAATGCTTGCTGCAAAATATGGTTGTTTTCTTCATTATATACAGTCTCATCATTACGGTAAGGAAGGAACATGCAAAGCCCACACATGGTAGGAGAAAGCGCTTGAAGTGGAATTGACAACGATTGTGAAAAAAAGTCGTCTGACCAGGATACTGAAATTGAGAATAACGAAGAAAAAAATATATAAAGAAGACAGTCAGGAATGTTCAATAATATGTCGGAAAATAGTTTTTCTATATAGCTATGCAGTTTCAGTGGGCTACATCGAAAAGGAGCGGAAATCAGCATTATTTTACATTTTTCACAACTAGAAGCGAAGCGAAGAGGGACTGGGACTGGGGTGGTTTGGTATTTTAGAAGTAGAGAGTAGGGATAATACGCAAATTAATATCACAACAGCGGCTTTTTCACCTTCACAATCAGTGTTTTAGATTTAGAATAATATGTAAAGGATCGCCTTTTATACACCGTTTCCTCACATTCCTCATGGTGGTATCAATGTCTGAAGATGGATTTGAGGAATTCGTTGACGATTTACACATCATTTCAATCCTCAGACTCACAGATACACACAGTACAGAAGCTATTTCTTATGTACGTTTTAATAAAGAGTCTTTCTCTTAATCTACGCCTCCTTAATAAATAAAAACGTAAAAATATTCTTGTTACTTTTGGATTTCAATTTTAGTCAAACATAGCAAGGTTTTAAGCACCAAAATATTTCCTCTAATGTTGTAAAGTAATTGTTACAACGAGACGAGAAAAGTTGAGAGTCGTTAAGTTGAAAATGAATACTTAAGTAGAATTCATGTATTATGTAAATTTCATTATGTCCATGTTATCTTAATGAGAATAGCATGCGATCAATATCTTCTGTAATTTGAGTACCACCGAATACCGACTGCTTGCCGAAGCCCGATGCATTTATTTTCACAGGAAGCAGGTAGTTTGAAAGTTGAAAACTAAAGTGGAGGCCAATGCATTAGGCATTCGAGTTTTGCTTTGTGGCACTTCGAAACAGAAAATTTGCATATACTAACATCTAGTGAAATAGAGATGATGCCAATGGTGGTCAGTTTCAGGATCCATGCATTTTTTTACGAACATGGCGGTTTTATTTTATGCCAGTACACACTAGGCAATCACTCATTACAGTCTCTTATTTCTTGTTAGTTGAATGCGCCAAGTAAAAAAATCCTCATATTTCATTAACAGTTACATTAACCTATGGCATGGCACATTTTTTTCAACTTTTAGATACCGTTCAGATTGCGGATCATGTTTGAGTTTGAAGAAGACGGAGGTATGTGTATGTACAAATATCTGGTTCAAGTTAAGGTACGTCTACTTTTGCATAGACTTTTACACGTCATGCATTTTATAAATTTTAAAAGTTTTTGTTTGATAATAGACATGTATATAGCAGTCATAAAATAATTCCTACTACTACTGAGTTTGAGTTGTTAAATGACGCAAGCATGACAGAAATATCTTCTAATTTTGCTTTTTGTTTCAATCCTTAAATTATCACCTAGTCTAGAACTGCATAAAAATGGAAGCAATTAATACATTTCTGTTAGCCCTTAAGTAAACTGCCCACTGTGTAAATGAAATGTGGAGACAGTTGCCAGAATAATCTATTCCCCACGATCCAACCATACAATGGATCCACCTTATAAAATCAGTTGTCTTACCATCAATACTCCAACTGACCTGAAAAGATATCGGTCAAATGAACAAAAATCACTTGAAGGAGGTTCTCAGCAAGCATATGCACAAAACCCATTAAAACATTTGAGACACGAAGTTAAGAAAAAGTCGCCACTTGGTGGTAACGATGTTGTACGTACCGTGTGGTTTGCATTGTAAATGGATAGAAGAAAGCTAAAGCATGAATCTATGGGCTACAGACAGGTCGACACTTCGTGATTCCAAAGCGAAATGAAACAAACCTTTGCACGTTGTGTTTTGTGTACCTAGTCGTCTGAATTCCGAATAGTGGCCTTTACTGTTCGACACTACTTTTTAAGGTAATATCTGTGAAAAAAGATGCAAGAACGTGTTTCTTCCTATGTGTACATGCATCTCTCCCAGTTTGCATGTGTTTGGTTGCTACTCGCTGGGTCATTACCCCAAACAAAGTGGTCCAGCAAGATTTCAACTTGCAAAATAATGATTGCAATAATGTGATGCCTCACCAGAGGTACCGTTAGAGCCCAACCGCCCTCTTTACCTGTTCCAATTCACAACACAGATCACTTAACTTCAGCAAAAAGTCATCACAAAAAGTCATCATCACAGATTTTAGTCCTGATATCTGTTCAAAGCCTCTTTTTTCATTTCTATGTCAAATATTGGGTAGAAAGCAATAAGTGCAATTTTACCTGAGGTTCTATGATCTTTAAAACGTAAACTCGTCACGTCAGTATATTTCGACATAGCTTTTGCGCGTGCTCTGAAGTTCGGTGTATCCTATCAAATATCGGTTCATTTCATGTCTTGAATAAGTCTTGATTGCTTGATTCTCACAATTCACTACGGTAATGTTATGCCTTATGTAAGAATTATGAAATGCTAATTGATATTTTAACTCGTATAGCCAAACCAGAATCCATTTTAATAGATAGCTGGTGAGTAACTTGTGCCATTTGTTAGCAGTACACTATAAATGAAGGGTTTGATACAATGAAATATTTTATAAAAATAATTTTCTCATGTATTTATCCCTGTCATTTATAACCATTTCTTATCATTCATCCATTAGTTAGTGTTCTTGTTGTGCAAAAATTATTTTCGTTTTATTCTCGTCAGTGTTTAATGCATGCATAAATTCACGTTTGAAGAGTAGGAACAATTAATGATTAAGAACTGATATGAGGGAAATTACGATAGCTACATATTTATAATAATGGAAATAAGAAACGACTTTGTATCAAATATTTAACATCATGCAGTTAAATGCAAGAATGCGACTTATGCAACATTGCATTCAAACAATTTTAAAATGTTTCTCATAACTACATAAATTCTCAAATTATTGCTGTTCATGAATAACATTGCTCAATTTTCAATAATCAAAAAGAAATAAAGGTTCTAAACAAATTTTCATTGCAAGTTTTCAAAAGACCTTAATTCTTCATGGATGTTTCAAGTATTTATGCTAGAATTATGACCATGCATGAAACAATTTTGCTGCAATTTGCTTTAGGAGAGAAGAATTCCATAAAAACGCTTGAAATGAAAGAAAAAATTCTTTTATATGTTGTGTGTATATTTATGTGTGCCCAATGACACTGATATACATATTATCTATTTATTTGTAAGTTGTTGCGTTTCTTTGTTGTACGATGATGGCCAAGATTTAATTTCATATTCGGTTTCTGCCAGGATGAGTCCTGTGATCAAATCTAAAAAACGCATAATTTAGTAATTATATCCTAACCAGTCACCACTGATGTAACTTGATGTTCACATCCTAAATGTTTGGTTGATGAGAATATATAAAACAGCCGTACGGAAAAAGTTATGGATAAATGTTTATAAATCTTCTGTGATTGTTTAATAAAACTAGCGCTTTTAATATTTTATTCATACATATGAACTGTGCTAGAACGATATATTATAATAATAGACCCCCGTCGCTTCGCTGAGGGAGGGAGACACATAACATGCCATGATAAGATGATAGTTTTAATAACGTACCATGCTACGTAGATAAATTTGATGTTTAAATTGTTTGAACTACAGGTCAATAACCATAAAAATTCCAATTATTGCTGCTCACCTTTCAATTCCATGTTTTAGGAGCGACCGTTGACCATTTAAATCATGTGACCGCTATTAACTATGCAATTTAAAGAGTGGTGGCGCTTCTCCTCAGTTAAGTTTGAGTTTTTAAGGGATTCAGAGCATATACAGTTGCATCCAACTCTCAAAGTCGAGATGACATTATTTTTCGTCCTTCGCAGCATCACTTTTAACATGGGTGATGATGCGTCCCTTCAGATGGTATGAAATGTAATGTAAGGATAATTTAAGTGAGTTTGTTTACATTGCGCATCTGTAAAACGATACTGAATAGCAATGCACATTTTTCCTTACACTGCTTATAAAACAAATCCATCGACTTAAGTTGCACTTATGTTTTATTTAGCTTGAGACTTTAGTCGCTATAGCTGAAGATGCTCCCAGACCCCGTAGTTTGTCTCTTTCTCTCTTTCTCCATTTTTCCGTTATGACCTGCATATCTCAGCTCAGCTTTCGAATTTTGAACTTCTGTTTTTTTGCAGTCGACATCTAATACTCAGGGATACATTGAGTTCAAAGCACGAGCAAAATGAGGTCAAAGGTCAAGTAGTTTTCGAATGTGAAATTTGCATTTCTATAGCTAGATATAGCAAGTGACAGATCAAAATGAAGCCTATGCAATACTAATCAAAACTGCTGACAGTTTTTGAATTGGGGTCAAAGGTCACGTCGTTTTAAAATGTAAAATTCGTGTTTCGACAGCTAGATATAGCAAGTG
>JAHZNA010001651.1:0-14389 GCA_027743935.1 Sinodicranocentrus sp. ZH6
TTCCACAGGAAAAAGTCACTCCTAGTAAGATATTTAGTGTACCTGCCTTTAAATGTCACAAGCATAAGAGAATACGTGAATGAGGAATGAACTCCCTTGATATATGCAGCTGCGTCTTGAGTGCCGTATTCTCATTGTCGAAAGTCGGGAAATTCTAATGAACAAAGATGGAAGCCGTCGTGTAATGAAGTAGGTTATTTGAAGAAAATGAGCTTTTGATGGGCACTGTCAGGGAGGAAAAGGGTTGGCCGAAAAATGAGGAGAGACTTTATGAAGCTATTAAGAAAGATTTATGGTGAAAAAATTTGCTAATAAAGTTGGGCAAGTGGCTCCTCGTAAAAACGCGAAGAAGACGCCTTTCCTTGGTACATGTTTTGCTTCAGAGAGTGAGGAGAAGGGAGAACTAATGCAGTTTTTTGGGAAGTCTTCTTTTTAACATTTACGATGCTCATGAAGTGAAGTACACAGCAAACAGAGATAAATACAGAGAAAGCCTGAATGCAGTAAGAATGAATAGAAAAACTATAGGATATATGTATTGAATGAGACGTCGCACTTACAGCTTTGCTTCTGGTAGGACCAGGAGCAGTGCATGCAAAGTTTGTAAATCTTGTATGTACAACATTTCATTGTCATCCCAAGTCTCATTGTCAGATATCACAAAACCATATTTTTATAGAATTGTATCTTCGCTTTAAGTTCTGGGAAAATCCAGGGAGAAAGGCGACTTTCAATTATGAATCTGTTTTAGATAATCCTACACACTTGCAATCACAATGTCAGTCGTCAGTTGAGTAAAGTTCATTTTTCAAAAACCTGGAATTTCCTGGTTTATTTTTAACCAATTTTGTGCGCACAACCCTTCATCCTTTTCATATTCAAGGAGTACTCATTGGTCTCCTTTTTACTCCTTCCTTTTAAAGTTGCGTTTTAAACTTCCTAGGTCATATGTATTCGTATGATAAAAGATGTAGAACCCTTTGAGCTTAGTTTGCTTTTCATATTTGTTATGAGTATAAAAGGCACCAAGAATGAGCTATAAAGGCATCAGTCTCACTTTGTAGCTCACGATCTAAACAAATCAACAAATCTTTTTACGTAGTAAATCAGTTTCGATTACCCGAAAATCAAGGAAAAATGGCCGCCAAGTTCATTTTCAACCTCCTCATCGTAGTCATCGCCCTTTTCGCTGTTGTCTACTCCACCCCAGTTCCCTCTGCCGAGGGCTCTGATGAAGGTGAATATAACATCGTTATACGTATTGTTAAGTTTTAAAATTTCTTAAATCTAAATTAAATTTGTATCTAATTTTCTCCATTTAGCAGATACTCAAACATTGAGGGAAGAGCGCTTCTACGGTGGAGGTTTATCTAGTTCACAAGCGTCGGCAATGGCTTCCTCTGGAGCCGGTGGCTTTGGCTATCCTGGATTTGGTGGTGGCGGATCTGAAGCTTTTGCTCAAGCTTCTGCTCATTCTGGATCCATGTAAGTTTGCAGCTTGTTTTTTGTTATATTTGTTACAAAATTAACCTTTATTAACCATCTCAGCTATATAAACTGACATCCTGTTTTATTCTTGCAGGGGTTTTGGAAAGTAAATAGGAGGAACACTTATCCAGCGTTTCGGAAAGAGTACTTGGCATTTTAACTTGTATTGTTATCTCGTATATCGTCATTGTTAATCAGTTTGATGAAAATTATGGTGCTATGATGTGTTGATTATTTGAAAAATAAATGAGCGTTTTTTATTACAAAATCCCAATTGTGCTCCTTCCTATCATTTATCCCATTCAATTCTTACCGACTTCGAATATTTATGTGCATACCTAATACCCACATTCACAACAGACGGAATACCATATCAAGAGAATAATTCTGGAGAGAATCAAATTCACTCTTTCATGTGACTCGATCTTGAAAACATGTTTTTCCATAAATGTTATCGCTCTACAATTATGTCACGTTAATATAGTTCGCAATTTAATTCTTTTAAAACATCCCTCCACTATACTATACTCATAGTAGTACCACTTTATCTCTGAGCTTTCTGAAATCGACACTCTTGTATGCATCGAAATAGTATACGAGTTGTGTTGGTTTACATTTCTTTTATCAATCTCAGTCTGTCGTCATTTCAATTTAATTACTAATTACCCCGGTGGTACAAGGTGGTGAAAGAAAACGTATCACTCTAGATTGACTGGTGGACACCTGTAACTCCCCTACACCACCTACAAGGTGTAGCCTAGATGTAACTCAACTAGAATTGGTCTCTAGCAAGAGAGAAAAGAAAAGAAATGGATGTGTAGTCTTTCTATTAAGTAAGTGTTCATTTGTGAAAAGAACACACGTGTATACCCATCTCAGCAGAATTCACTTAACCCCAAATAGACAAGTAAAGGAAAATGAGAAGCTACTAGTAAAGCAAGCAAAACTTTGCTCAGGGGGCATTAGCAGTTTACTCACTTAGAGAGAACACCATTGTCTTCCGTGTGATGAAGTAAGCTTCCTTTCAGAATGATTGATTGTCTTTATTAAAAGAAAACTAGGGGTTGATCCTCCAATTATCCCTGTTTTCCTCTGTGTATAGTAGACTACACAAATCTAAACGAAATACACCTTCTTCACCGGTGTTTTTTTCTGACGATGAGTTCTGAGACATTTTGATTATGTACAAGTTGCTGCCAGTAAACTGCCAGTTTGGCACTCTTATGCTATACGAATATCTTCATTTAACATCACACAAGAATTTCTAAATCCCATTTGCTAAAAATATCTAACATATTTTAGGTAAATTAATCTACAAGTGTTTCAAATTAGTTTATGGCAAACAACAACAAGTGGCGTTAATAACATTATTTTATTTTGCAAATTCCTCCAATTAGTATTAAAATTGTTATTTGAAAAATGTTGGATTTCCTTCGCATACCATTTCACATCAATGGATATCGACAAAACAGCCAACTTCCGTAAAAAATGATAAACAAGAAATAATACTTCATTTAACATCACACAAGAATTTCTAAATCCCATTTGCTAAAAATATCTAACATATTTTAGGTAAATTAATCTACAAGTGTTTCAAGTTATTAGTTTATGGCAAACAAACAACAACAAGTGGCGTTAATAACGTTATTTTATTTTGCAAATTCCTCAAATTAGTATTAAAATTGTTATTTGAAAAATGTTGGATTTCCTTCGCATACCATTTCACATCAATGGATATCGACAAAACAGCCAACTTCCGTAAAAAATGATAAACAAGAAATAATGAATATTTTATTGTCTCTACGCACAGTGAAAATGCGTTTCATCTGCTTGTAAAGAACAGGGGCAGGGGATCCAAAGTCAGAGAGAAAACTAGTAGGACTAACCTTACGCGTGTGAAGTATTTTCCTGCTACATGCCTTAAAACTTCTCTAGTTTTACATAAGATCGACATTCTAGTTCTCTCGAAAGCATAGGGGAAGGAGTACGCAGAGTCGCTGGAAGAAAAACATTTCCCAACGATGTCGGTATTTTATTCATTACTTGTGTGATTTGGGACCACTTTGTGGTAAATAAACTTACAAGTAGGGTACATTTTTTAAACTGAGAATCCATTACTACTTCCCAAGTGTTCCATTAACTTTCAAACGCTTAGTCGTTTTTTCACATACATGTTTACGAAAAGCATGATTCTTGTACATTAAATCTAGCTGAACCAGTTTTTCACCTCAAATAGACCACTCTTGTCAGCTTTTCTCTCCTCGTTATGAAATTATTGATTAGGGTATTCCAAAAACAATTTAAGTTGTATTGTCTCAATTGTAGTGTGCACAGAATATTAAAAATTGTGTGCAATATCAATGTCAAGGCTCCAAGAAACAATCTTCCATATAAAGTTAACAAATTACATGCCTTGGTCACCATTTCATCAAATTAACTTTACCCACCCCAGAATCTGCTATTTGTTGCAATCTTGTAATTATTGTAAATGGGCAACATTGCCGGAAGCAAAGAATGAGTAATTTTGTAATGAATAACAACCATTTATCTGGTGATGACAGTGGAAGCTTAAAAAAATACTTGCCAAAGCTCGTGTACTTCCGCTAAAAACAAAAAGTCCCTGACGAAGAGACAAAGTGCACCAAGCTCGCACCGGTAACCTGGATTTCATTTTTGTTATGGACCAATATACGTCCTTGAATAATTTACCGACATGTCTGAGAAAACCAGGTAAACTAATAATTCTGGTTTAAGGTTCTCAACAAAAGCATTGAAAGTCACTATGTTCAGGATTGCTATTACGCTTTCAAATCTACAAAATATCCCCCTTCGCTTTAGCAAGCAAGTTGAAAAATCTAGAATATCTGTAGACTTGTTGGTTCGAAATAAGTTCACTATACAATGCCCTATCCCAATCCATGTTTTCCTTATGTTTGTGTCTTATATTTATTCCTGTTCTGGTATGACTGAGTGCTTGGAGCAAAGACAGGGATATTTTTCATAAAAAGACACTGAACAATTGGTAAATGGATTGCATCATATAGCCACTTATCTTGTCTGATCTGTTCTTGTCTGTTCCCGTCCCTCTCCTCGCCTTTCCTTCAAAACATATGAAGTAAACCAGCGTTCACAAAGGAGGATAAAAGTATAGGTTCAAATTGAATGTGTGGTCTGCCTACTTCCTCCAGCCTGAAAAGCTATATGCACATACACATAACATATGTTTATATATCAATGTATTTTACATCTATCATCAAGATACCAGAGTGAGTTCAGGAGCGTATATTATTATCTTGACGACTTGCTTTTCCTTTTCACTATTAATAGATGAAAAAGAGAGCTTTAGGCTTACATGAACGAGACAAACTGCTACCGATCAACCTTCCTCTTTCCCTCGTATTTCTTTCGCCTCCCTTGAACATACTATTATGAGGAGGAAGAACAAGGATAAACACACATTTCCATATACCGTATTATCACTCCAACCCTATATAGCCAGAGACAGTACAAACAAAAACCTAAAAAAGAGCATAGCAAAGCAGAAAACAACAAAAAATACCTATGATTTCGAGAGTGGTTCATGGGAAGACGGAAGGATACACATAACTTTGAAATACAAAACAGAATGTATGAATTCATGTTGTAAACCTTATTTCATTTATCATCTGCAGAGTTCAAAGCGTGTTTAGCTTTGCCTTCAGGCTTTAGCTTCGTTTTCCTTCTTCGTATGAAGACAGAGACAAGCTGAAGAGAGAAAAAAATCAAGAGAAAGTGGAGGAGTATATATACATAGGTATTTTTATAATGTTCGTAATGTAATACTAGCTTTCTCCTTATAAAACTAGTTTATCGGTGAAAACAGATTTTTAAGAAAGGCGATGCGTATTTTTTTGTAAAGAGATTTTTTTTGAACAACTGGGCAAAATCCCATGACTGATTTTTCTTATTTTTTCTCCCTTCCTTCTGTACTCCAGACGTCACATTCGCATTCATTCTTGTAATCTATTTTACCTACAAGTTTTGCTCTTTATATATTGGTGGTTTAAATGCCAAAACATTCGTCCAAAAGAGAGAAGAGTGGAGGAGAGGGATTCGAGTCGGAAAACCATTTCCTTCCTGTTTCCTCTATTACTTCTTTCAATGCATTTTTCTGACATTTCGCAATAACCTCACTTTCTCCTTCTCTTTCACTTGAATACTTTCGGTTCCGTTGTCTTCCAATGCATTCATTCATTCAGCTTGTGTAAGAAGAAGAGAAAGAGAAATGTCTCTAAAGGATATCCATTTCATCTTGTGGGCAAAGACCAGGATGCTAGATCAACAACTATTACTGTTTGCCAATATCCTGTGAGCATTCAGCTGAAGCCTGGCATGCCTTGTAGGTAAGAAAAATAAGCGTGATGTAAGAAAAACTGGTTTTCAATATTTCTTTTTCCAAACATTAGATTGGAAAAGTGAGCTACACATAAAAAATTTCAATGACACAATTTTGCATAAAGATAGGAAAAAAGCATATATTCATTCCAAGATAGCTAATGGATTTTTGAGATGTGCTCATGGCAAGAATTCAAAGAAGAAAAATCCATCGGATCTTTCTTTATCCTGTTTTCTTTGCGATTAGATTCGTTTATGTCGAGCGATTCAGTATAAAACGACGATTTTATCAAACAAATATGTATCTGAGGAATTCCTGTTTAAAAAGAAATAGCGTTTAAAAATCTTAATCATTCAAGGAAGAACCCCACCAGCTTTTTGTGACGGATGGATTGACTTTTCAAAATAATCAAAACCCAAAAACAACAGAAAATTCGAGTAAACGAATGACAAGTTTTAATACATATTTGAATCGTATCACGACCGAATGTAGAACAAACTACCTATATTAATGTAGGTATTGCTACCCAATCTGGGTGGGAAATCTGCGACGGTGTGTATTTGAGTTGTAAACTTTTGGAATTGTATATATTGAATTTGATTGCTTATGATTTGAATGTCTTGTAAAACACAGGTATGAATATCGACAAGTTATAATACTTTTATATTCACAATCACATGCATAACAGATTAGCCCATTAGAAATATTATTCAGTACACAATCATTTTTATATTATCATAACCATTTTCACGCTCAAACAACTCTAAGTATGATATGAATACAACAAAACATTACTGGTGAAAGAAGTAAATTCGATAATATGATACTTCTTGATAAATTGTGCTGACTCAATGTGAGGTCAGCTAAAAATATAATACCGAATACCGACCAGCTATGGATATACGAAGCCCACGGTAAATGCGCATTTTTTCAAAAGCTTGCATATGTAAAACAGGATAAAGCGAATTTATTGTACCTATTTGTATATGCAGGAGAGTTCTTTACATGATACGAGTTTTAAAACCCGTTTAACAAACACCACGCAAGTATGCATGTATGCATAAAGAATGCTGAAAATGCAAGGAATCAAGACTGCCCTAGCGTCCCAGCCACACAATTCAAAGAAGAAGGAAAGTGAAAAGTAAATGTGAAACGGGAACTTCCTTGCAGTGTGGAATATCTTTATCCATCCCTCCCGGGTTTAAATGTCTTTTCTCGGCTGGAAACACAACCTAATTTGCCTTGCAAGGACAAGACAAAAGTAAGTGAAAGGAAGGGGATAATTAGGACGCAATTTCACACAAAAGATAAGAAAAGTTTAATTATTCTATATGAAAATGGCAATAAAGGACAAAAGTAGAATCTATATATGCATAATATACCACACCATTTTATGTATTTCACCCCTCCCTATATTCCAACCAGAAGTGAAAAACCATTTTATGTCGGCATGCAATAATATTCTATCCTCAGTAGTCTGTATATACATAGAAACATCTCTCACAAAAAAACCCCCATGACTTCTACGAAAAAGCCATTGAAAAAGTTGGTGGCGTATATGTGACATGTTCAACGACTTCTATCATCCCTTCTTTCTCTTTACTCATCATATGCATGTTTCCTGACTTTGTTCCTACATAGTATCTCGTCTTTCTAGTCCTAAGTTACTCGGATTTCGGGATTGTGGAAGAGTGCTTGAATCCGCGTTACTTTATGACGTTCCCCCTAGAAGTAATAATATGCCTTCAAGTGCTTGTATAATTGCTTCCGCAAACAACATTTACAAACCACGGTCTCTGTACGAAAGAAACTTCCTTGGACTTGGAGCTGCATTTAAATCCTTAATTTATATTCATTGTCTGTCATTGGGAAGATTTGCTGATAACACCTGACTTATTTAACCCTACTACCCCACCTTCATTTACGTAGCGAGAATTATAGTACTTTGCATCCTTTTTCTTATTGCGTTTTTAGCAAAGACTAGTGGTACATAGGAGACGATAAGATGAAAATGAACTTTGGAATTTGAACTTTGAACGCTACGTGTAACGTAGATTTGGTCTGTATTTGGTGAAACGCCATAGGGGTTTATTATTAAAATATTTTAAAAGTGACCTGCATAATTTTTCAGTAATTCTGTAAGATAATACGATTCACAAAGGAACTCAAGTACTAAAGAAGGATAAGGAGCATTTATTGTGTGATATTGTATAGAAGTTTATCAAAGCCTATTGAAAGCAAAGTTATCATTATCAGTGATCATCTTGACATTGTGTACGTAGTAATGTGCATGAAAGGAGTGAACATGTTTTAGCGCATTTTATTTTAATGAAAATTTCAAAGCAAATATTACTTTTCCCTTACAAGATATGTTAGATAATGTAGGTTAATTTTAATCATGCAAGAAAAGTTTACTATACGGAATTTACCCCTCTCCTGCAATTGAAGAAATATACATTATGAGCTGGTGGTCGACTTGATGTCATGACTTAATTTCCTTTGAGATACAAAAGATACCCTTTGCACCCACTTTTAATTATAAACTAATCGAAGCCACCCTTTGAAATTGACACTTTTTCACCACATCAATGAACACACTAATACACTTTTGAGAAAGGAGAGTAAAAGAATCACGTCACGGAAAGGTTTTAGAAGTAAAAAGGGAGGACTTCCCCTATCCAGGGAATTGTCATTCGACTGCCGAGAAATTAATGACTAATTATGGAAATTACTAGGTCTCTCAGTGTCTCCTCCACTTTCGCCAGCAAGTAAATCCCACCGTGCATGCAACCTGCTGCTGATGCCTTTGCCACTGTATTTCTCAAATTCATCAACATGCAAAGCCTTTGCTCTTCTTGTGTGACTAGGAGCTCAATTTTGGCACACTTGTAAAATTCTTATAGAGCAAAGGGGATGAGAAAGAGCAATTGTGCAACTTCTACCATCCTCTATTAATTGACTGTTGTGCGCAATTACACTATATGCTTTTTGTAATACATTCCTCCTGAAAAGAACAATACGTGCTTTCATGATGAGATGACATATAAGAAAGAACATGACATGATGTGGTGAACCCTAGTCAAAAGTCTTTTAGAATCAAGCAATCAACTAACAAGCAAAGTGGACGAAATCAAATTAATTAATTTATCTATGCAGACGCACTTAATAAAACAGAAAAGACAAAGAAAGTTCTTTCGCTTCATTAAGAATACACTTACGAATAACAGCTTCCACGATGACTCCCTCGATGATGTTTTGGACGAGTGCCCAAAAGATCCATTTGAACAACGGCATTTTCATACTTTCTTTCTTGTGGCAAATCTCCTGTGGTAAGTGAGCTTCAGGGTAGGTTATCAACTTTTTTCATGCGGTGCAAGTCCAAGTTCTTAAACAGAGCTTTTAAAGAACAAACTCAACCTTGACAAAGTGTCGAACAAGGTAAGAGCAGTAAGAGTATTACATGCTCACATGCAGGTCACCGTCAATAATTAGCATTCAAATCATTTTACACTTGTACTACAATGATTGCTAATTTCAGAAAAGGGCAAATATGACTGTCTTCAATCATTTTTTAAACAAGGATAGTTGCTAGTTCTTCTTGTTTAATTTGTCTTTATCACTACGTTCTCTTTCTTGGAGGTGGCATTGCCTAAAACAAATATATGTTTAAGGTAAAAGTATAGGAAAGATATTATGTCACCCTTAATTGAATATTGGCTTTGACAGTGGTTCAAGAAAGGAAAGCTTTTGTTTGTGAGTATGAATCAATGTCTTTTGTAATCGGATTTGTTTTACTGTTCAATCTGCCCGTTCGTTTTGAAATGTGGTAGGAAACAAATAAAGTAGATTATAGTTGTTTCTTCGAAAAAGCGAAAGCTCCGGTGGTGGTGGTGTGTATGCAGCCCTCCGAAGTATCCAAAGACATTTTATGGACAATGTGTGTCCATGTCGCATTTTTCAAATTGCCTTTTGAAATCTATTTTCGAACTGTCCAACCTGTAACGAATGAAAGAGATTTTTAAATAAATATACCAAAATATTTTGCTACTTTCTCTAATTTTGGAAGTCTTTGAGTAGGACAGGAATGACAGGAGGATTGAAGGGAACTAGGGAAAGATCAAGAACAATAAAAGAGACACCCACGCACACAAACACCACCACAGGGGCGATGTGAAACTTGAAAGAAAAAACTTACGTAATTGAATTTCTTGAAACAAATGATGAAGGTAGTATTCTTGGTCATTCATTACAGAAAATTGTGCCGAGCGGATTTGTCCAGGCTTTGGAGTTTAATTATTATATTTACAACAAGATTTTCTCTTTTATTGCATGAGCAGTACACGCAAATATGTAAAAAAAAGTTCGAACTGATGTATGGAATCGGGTCGAATTTTAGTAAAAACTTTAACAACTGCACACAAATAATAAATAGTTTTTCTTTTGTCTTGCATGTACTTATATATGCATGGGTTGCTCACTGCTTGAATACTTGTGTCAGACTGCTCCACTTTGTCAATGCAGCTGTTACTATATGCAGTAGTAAAGCAATGAATACTTTCATGAGGGAAAAATAGTAGCGGTGGTAGTAGTCAGTGAGAAACAGTGAAAATGGTCATATATCGGGAAAAGAAACTCAACGTGCTACCCCAAATTTTTTGAAGACGCGGAAGAAAGCAGAAAGAGGCTGGGTGAAGCACATAGTGGTCGTTGTTCCTGTCAGAGAGGAAAACTAGCTATGTGTTCCTGGTACTGCAAGGTGGTGGTGGTTTTGTACTCTGGTTTCACTCTGAATGGAAAACACAGACAGGCATACAATCTTACTGCTGTGTGCTGTGGATATAACTTGATTTTTACGTTTTCTTATGTGTACAGCTTACTTTATTGCTTGTGCATCGTCACAAGAACTATACTGTTTCCAGTCGGTGGGGTTGCTCATTTTTACCATCACAGAGAAAAGTAAAACAACAAAATAACAGTTAGGGAGAGAAGGGAATAAATGTTTGGCGTGCCAGGACTCTCTCGATCTCACAATATACCCTAAAACTACCTTGCATCAAATGAAAATGGTGTACAAGGTTTTTCAGCTTTTCCACCCGAAAAATTGTTGGATGACTGCTGGAGAAAAGCAGCCTGGATCTGAGTGAGTATCTATCCCCCTCACTTTAGCTGTACTTGTTGGAACAGTTTGTGAAGAGGAGAGCGAGTCAGCCGATCTATTTTGGAAGCTCTCTGGTCCGTTCGGTGATATGAGGGTTGAAAATGCTAAAATGCAACAGATCAAGTGTAAGAGTTGAAGAAGAGGAAAAGTACAGTGAAGCAATAACTTCAAGGGTGCTAGATGCCATGTAAATGAGATATTTGCGGGTTGCTTTAAAGGAAGATGTTGGTTTACTCCTTACATACTTAATTAAACTGACAAAAATATTTCCCCCCATGTGCGTTTTATTTAGGTATGTACTAAAACTTACTGCGTTTTTATTAAAGGTTGTGTATATACACACTGAATTAGTGTTGATCAAATTAATATGAGCTTAGAAAAATATGTAGTAGCTCCTGCAATTTTTAAATCGTTGATGCACTTTTTCTTTCTAGTAAATAGTTCACAAACTAGGGAATAAACGCAAAGGGTTACAGAGTATGTTGTTTGTTTTGTTTGAAATTTAATTTTTTTATAGATTTCACAAGAGAAAGAAATATTGTATTTTATTGTTCATTTATCAAGTTCATATATCATGCCTGGTAGTTACATTGTGCAACAGTGTAGTCAGTCTAAGAATCAATATTGGAGAGAGTTCTTATGAGAGCATATACTTAAGAAACTCAAGAAAATATTCTACTGAAAATGAATTCACCACAGAACTTCGGTATTCAGTAAAATTTGTGAGGCGGAGCAAATATTTCTGGTCGAGAGAATTTTTTGAAAGGTCAGGTGCTTTTGATTGCCAGAATATACCTTGTATGTTTGCAAGTTAAAGCAGAAAAATTGTATATTAGCAATACTCTATACTTCATGCATAGTTTGGATGGTTTCTTCCTTCTCTGGTAGTTTTTTTCATTTCTCACCCTATTCTTGATGATTATACGAGTACTAGTGAGTTGAGTGAAGATGGATTGTGTCTACCAATATGAACTTCAAGGAGGGATACTCAATAAAATAATGACTCGAATTCTCAGCATCTCCACAAATACTCTAATACTTGATATGGCCCTCTACAACGACACAACGAACTATGAACGATGCAAACTGTTTTCTCTCTCAGAAATTTGGATCAAGGAAACTGCCAATGAATGTTGTCGTAAATACGCAACTTCTCCAGCGATTTTTCCCCAAACTAACGTGTAAAATGTGAAAATATTTTACTACACACATTCACATTCAATTTCCCACTTTCACCAATTTTGATTTTGATTTCAGTTTCAGACTTACCTAAATTTAAAATCACGTTTAAAATCCATTCATTTGAGTTTCAGTTTATGTAAAACTATAATAATGATAAAATCAAATAGGAAATCACGTTTAAAACATAATAGCACAATATTCAATTCAATCCATGATAACGATTGTCAGTAATTGTCAGTGACAAAGGGATCTTGGTAGCTATCTCGAATAGGAATTTAATACTACGGATAGAAAACCACATGGGTAGACAGTTGGCAGATTTCCGTCCAAGAGGGTGAGTTATTGTATTCTAGTTTATTTATTCTATCTTTATGAAATTTTCTTTCCGGATCAGTAATGCGAAAATTTCTTCATATGGTGTGTGTCATCGCGACTCTCTTCTGCCACACTTGAACAAACTTCGACACCGGCTCACTTGATACGTTATTATGAAAGTCCATTTTTCGTATCGCACCCCACCCCGATCCCAACATTTCTCATGGAATTCTGGTTCCACTCTCCTCTGTTTCGGGTTGATTTCTAGTTTTTATGAAAAAAAACACATGCGACACTTGACTGAAAGATGACGGTCCAGTGGAAATGATTGCTCTTGAATCAAACTAGCAGAAAAGTCAAAGTTTTCTTTCCCCTTTTTCATTTCTTTCTTCATCCAAAACCCGTGTGTCTTGTCTGATCTTTTGATCCAAATAAACCTGCAGCTGTGTAACTTACTTCGTTTAAACGCTAGTGTGTATTGAATTTGTGTATGGGTTTCGTTAAAGATAAGTATATTATTGGAAGTTTGAACAAGGCCAATACGTAAGTACGTTTTTCCTTTCCAAACATTTCCAACTTACTACGGGTTATAATGTTCAGTAATTAATTCTAGGTTTCACCAGTTTTAATATTTTCTGAACGATTTACCATTAAATTTGTAAAAAATAGCTAACAAATTTGACCAAGTTATTTTAAATTTTACGTAATGCAAAGGATTGTACCGTATCTTGGAAAATATTTTATGCACTCGATCATTTCTCACAATTAGTTTTTTCTGGAAGTTTGCATTACTGGCATATATACAGAGAAAAGCAATTTTTTCTTCAAATCATAATATACTTATTTTAATGCATGCAAGTTATGCGTATACTATACTCCGTTTTGATCTCACAACATTCGTTCAAACAACATAAAATAGGTGTATCAAGGTCAACATGTTCTTCAATCTTTGAGTTTAAGTACAGTAGAGAGATGCTACTAGTTTCTCCAATCATACATGATGTCTTCTTTAAATGAATGGGATGCTGTTTCGCACACAGCCGATAGTATTTTATGTTCCTCTTTAAGGTGTATGTAAGCGTAGCGGTCTCACAAGGATGTGTATTGTATTGGAATTGGAAATATTGGAATATATTTTGTCAAAGAGTAATGTACAAAATAGTAAGTATGGAAGTATTAATTCAAGCAATCATGCACGGATTTCGATATGCGAAACAAGATTGCTCTAAATATCTGAAAATTACTGATTGTGTCAGCTATCATTTTTGTATAATTAAAATACGAGTACGAGATTCGTCTAAACATCCTATTATCCCATACTGTACGGATACTTTATTCCGTCAGGAACAACATGTGCGTGATTATGCGTTTCATGTGAGAGTTTATTTTTATGATATGCTATAGCAAAGTCTGGGGAAAGTTGCGAACATGATGTAATTCGCTTTTTACCACAGACATTCTCATTTTTTCGACACATGTACATATTAAATTTCTAAAAAACCTAAAGTCCTCATTCTGTATCTCTAAATTCAACAGTGGCAGCGAGTTTCAAAATCTACCTTCCGAGATTGAGATGATTGGAACATCATATTATGTTTAATGAAATTTTTACTGTTGCAGTTTACAATATGTTGAATGTTGTTGTATCACCTGTGACCGGATCGTATGTTCATGTGTCATCATGATATGATATCAGATAGTCAACATCAGAGTCCATTAAATTTTAACTGCTCCCTACTTCTTCTGACACGAATGATACAATACCAAATCTGTTAAGTTTCAAGGATGTGGATCTCTGTTGAGTTCTTTATCGGAAGGATATTCCAAAATTCCAAACATCTGCACAGATCAAAAGCAAACTAACGCTCGCT
>JAHZNA010001652.1:0-12849 GCA_027743935.1 Sinodicranocentrus sp. ZH6
CATAAGAAAAAGTTTACTATGACTGTGACACTGATTAAGAAGGAGAAAAGGGAAAACTGAGAGGAGGAGGAAGACTTGAGTTATCTTTTCCATTTGATTTTTTTTACTTCTTTTCTCCATATTATCCGGTATTAAGATATATATAGGATTTTGGGAAAAACTCACAACTCACAAGGTTCTCTTTAAGTAATCCTCCTGGCATAAAGTTTCTTTCGATTTTCTCTCCTTTCTTCTACCTTCATCGTTAATACTATAAAATCCAATCTGTGCAGGAGCCTTTCCTTTTGTGATAACATTCCAAATAAGTGTGCCCGTTACGACTTGCTCTCTTTTGCATTTTATGGTTCATTCTGAAGAAAAAAAGGAAATCTATATTCGACAAAGTTCAATGAGAGTTTTCCCCCATTCAGTTCATTTAGGAAATGCTGACTTACAGCTTTCCCCATAATCATTATGCACTCCGTATATATCCCTCTTTTGTGCTTAATGGTCTTTTCGCTATTTAAAAAAAGTCCTTGTAAAAATCTCCCTCTTTTTAGGCTAAAGGATGAATGCTCCACACCACTAAAAAAAGTTGGAGCTGAAAAAAAATGTTCAGTGCACTTTTAATTCTGAAAATGTCGTTGTTTCCTCCTCTCTTATCGATATTAAGGATCAAGAGTGGGGATGGAGACAAAGATGGATATTTTTTGCCCTTTTCATTTCTCCTTCTTGATTTTTTATATGACACGATCAATACCTATAAATACTTGAGAATTTTTTTGGTGGATTTTATGCTTTAAAAAAGATAGTCATATACGAGAACCCAATATCTGTATATGAAGTACAGCTTTCATCGTTACTTTTTTACCCTTCAATGAGAGACAATGGACGTCTTAAACCTTAAAGTATCACACTACGTCTTATTGTTATAACTGGAATTTTTATCCTAAGGAGAGAGGGAGAACGACCATGGAAAAAAATCTTTTGCGAACAACAAGAAAAAATCCATCATAAAATCTTTCCAGGCTTTAGAACAATGGGGAAAGTTTTCTCATTGTAAAATTTTCCCGGGGCCTATAATGCTCCCTATTTGTAACGTGTACATGATGATGCCACCTCTCATGTTTTTTTCTCCTAACAAGTTTTCATCGACAAAGACACTTGAAGCTTAAACGAGGTTGAGCAGGGAAAAAAGTGGTGCACACAGATTGTTAGATAAGTTTTCAGGTGGTTGTTTCCACCAGATTTTTTTCCCAAGACAAACTTTCTTTTTTCCATCTGTTCTTTCCACGAAGAAAAAATTGTAGCTGGTAAGGACCACGATAAGATGAGAGGATGACAACGACCACTTTCAAAAAAAAACTAGAAATCCACTTTTCTACCTTTCTTGGTGGATACCAGAAAAAAGTTGTTGCATATGAATACATTCATACATGAGTATTATTTTGTATAGTGTGAAAAAATAAAAACTGCAATTGAGATATGCATTTCAGTAAAGAGGGGAGAGAGATATATGTTGATGGTGGGAAAGTTTTAACACGGTAACCCGATTGAGACCTGATGTGTATAGAATGATTCAACGAATGAATGAACGGATGATAGAAGCAAGCATGCATAAGATTTACATACATTTTTCATCCATCCAACAACCCATCTCGAATACTCTCTTGTTCCCTTTTCCATCCAGAAACTAGTATCAAAACCACTATCACCATAGGCGAGACAAAGTTATGCATAGAAGAAAGAAATAGCCGGAGGATTTTTTTCGGTGAAGATGCTCCGAATGCTTTTCCACTTTGGCTAACAGAAT
Organism: Sinodicranocentrus sp. ZH6; assembly: GCA_027743935.1. Classification (NCBI taxonomy): domain Eukaryota; kingdom Metazoa; phylum Arthropoda; class Collembola; order Entomobryomorpha; family Entomobryidae; genus Sinodicranocentrus; species Sinodicranocentrus sp. ZH6. Next base: position 1,793 of record JAHZNA010001652.1, read on the forward strand.
TTAACAGTTTTCGCTCTACATATTTTTTACAGGATTATACATATCCGGGATTTCATCCATGTGATTTCTTTCGCATAGTTTCTTTCGGTCAATCCTATTGTTCCAGGGAATTGATATTTAAATACAGATACAAAAAAGAGATTCAACTTTTGCATAGGGGAATTTTTCAAGCATATATCTTGTTGGAAAAGCGCCCAAGTCAAGCATGCATAAGGAAGATGGACCAAATGCAGGAGAAAGATTGAAAAGATAAAGATTCAAAGATCACCTTTGATGAAAAAATGGACGACCTCATCCTGCCCGCTCTCTTACAAAAGCTTAGAGAAGGGGAGAAAGTGCTTTTTTCTTCTCTGTTACTTTTCCTCCGAAAAAAGAAGATTTTCTCCTTGAAGGCCCCAACGGATATCAGAAGTAGTTGACTGTTCAGCGTGTGTGTGGTGGAACGTCGTGAATCTTGATCTTGATTCTTCTTGATCCAATAGAGCTGAAACTCTTCTCTTTTCCAATGTCCACAAAACTCTCCCGTCTAGTCTTGTATGGTCACACAATATTGAATGTAGCGAAACGAAAGAGAGTGGGTGAGATAGAGAGAGAGAGCGAAGGGGAAAAATAAGGTATGGAATCGAGCAGGATATCAAGAGATAAGATGCTCCATAGCTGGTTCAACTTTTTACGTCTCCGCTCCACGTTTCCACGTCTCCCTCTTCTCAGGAGGATTTCTTTACGAAGGGTGTTATATGCGAACAAGGAAAACAGAGAAGGAAAAATCTACTTTTTTCTCTATATTTTTTTACTTCTTCTTTCATACTCACTTGGTCGAGAATAATAGATGGGAGATGGGATCGGTGACTGGATGCAATATGGCTACTTCTTCTAGTCCTCCACTTTTTTTCTTATGCAAGTTCTTCTTCTCCCAACACATATCCTGTCTAACACCAGCTGCACCAAGAGAAAAAAAACTCAAGAGTCGAGCTAAACGGCCCTTCCCGTCATCGTAAAGTTTGCGGAGAAAAAAAAATACATGGGAAGGGAAGAGAAAGTAGAATGTGTTGCCTTCCATTTTTTACTTGATGTCTTCCACCTTCCTCCTTTAACACATTTTTTCACTGAGGGATATATATACCTAGTGGTTGTCCATATTGCCTTTTTTTCTTGAAGTAGAGAAAAGAAGATGACAACAACAACAGACCTTGGAGTAGTAGACTGTTGCTTGCTTTTCTCTCTTTTTTTCTCAAGAAAAAAGAGGGAGCTGACCAAAAAGAAGAAAAGTAGCAATTTCTCCTCTTGTTGCTTTTTTTGGAGAAATGGCAGAGACATACTTGAACACAATATTCGTCAAGAGTTGTTGACTTGTTGGGGAGAGAGTGAGTGTGCATCTGTTGTTGTTACTTGGAAATGCCAGTCTGTTGCTTTCATTTCATTTCTGTCTCTTCCTTCCTCTTTCTCTCTAAGGAACGTTTCTCGGTGTCCTTTCCTTCAGCTATTTAACAATGGCCATGAATTTTCGCACGAGTTGTCTCCGATTCTTGGCAACCATGAATTTCCCTTTTTTTCATCGTTTTTGCATTCAATTTTCTGATGGATGACATTTATTGTATGCAGTGCGGAGGGGGTAGAGCAATGTAGGTGGTCGTTGATTTTGGTAGATGTATAATGCAGATTTTTCAGATGGATGATGATGATGATGATCAAGCGTCAGTTCAAAAGCTATGCAGGAATGCTTAACACGATGATAAACAGAGTTTCCCCAGAGTTGTGCATGTAATCTTGGATTTGTTAATGCAAGTAGGTATTTTTTCCAGATTTCCATATGCGGATGTTGTTATCGTTGAATATACACACCATATATTTTTCCAGCATGCATGTATGTGTGATAATATATTGTACTACAAGTGAGAATATTGTATATTTTTTGGTAAGTAGTTTATCTATTATATTATTTGTGGTTACTGTATATAAATTTCATGTCTACTTGTTTCCTCCTTATAAGCAATCTATATATCGCCTTAATATCATTCTTTTCTCCCGTGCACATCAAAAAAGTGGTTGCATGGTTTTGCATATAGACAGCGCTCTATTTCTTTACAGGATATTATGTATTTTTCTCTCCACTTTGTATGTATATTTTTTTCCTTGAAGGAATGTATCATCATGAAGTAGTGCATCACTTTACAATGGTTTAGTTCTCTACACAGTATATATAGAATATATATATATATATGTATATATGTATATATGTATATGTTAATGTATAACATTTTAAGTACGTATAACATTGGTGTATGGAGAGTGGTACAATATAATATTAGATAGAGTCTCTGGGTTGCAAAACATTTTCTTGCTTTCATCTATACTTTTTTTCACTCTGACTTCATTCAACTTGTTGTCACTTCAACGATGACTTCAACAGAGGGCTCGGGAGCTAGAAGGCCATTACTATTGTTGCTGGAACCGACACCAGAAGGGCTACAGCTATTGCTACCACTATATGACAAAGAGGAGTTGAAGTCTCCTGTTGTTTCCCTGCCACCACCATTGGTCGAACTAATGGTCATCTCTGTATGGGAGGTGGTGGCGTTACCTCGAATACTACTGGTTTTCCCCTCATTAGCACAAGTTGTAGGTGGGGAGTGACTGGTGAGATGGTGGTGATTGTGATGCTGGCTTTTATTGTTGTTGAGATGGTGGTGGCTGTGATGATTACTAGAGCCAGATTCAATACTACTGGACCGACTCACTTCGTCGTCCTCAATGTTGAAGTCCTGCTGCTCATCATCAGAGTCTCTTGCAAGGCCCAGGATGAGCTCTCCCTCTTCCATGTCGGAGTGGGAGGCTCCGAAGAGTCGGAATCACCGGGATCTGAAACGTTTTCTTTAGGAGAGGCGGAAGAGACATTTGCGCTGCTGTTGCTACTATTATTAGAGATCTTCCGCTTGGAGCGCCCATCACTCACAAAGAATGCTTCATAAGTGTACGCTACTGTGGTGGTGTTAGTCGAGGTGGGAACTGCTGGGCTCTTTGCTGGTGTTGCTGCATTTGCTGCTGGAGATGGAAGGGAAGGTGATGTACTGTTACTAGAGCTGGTGGTTGTGACAGGGGGAACAGGGACATTTACAGGTGGCACGTAATCTCCTCTTTTTCTTCCGGTGTTATCACTCAACCCTGCTCCTCCTTTCTTCCCCTGTCTTGCTCGCTTTGGAAGAGGTGGGCCATTTTGACTCTGAGTATCTCTGTCAGAACTTGCAGCCGTTGCGTTAGTATTTATCGTGGACAAAGGGTGATGATGATGGCTGCCGTTTGGCGATGCATTTTGAACTGAATGTGATGATTGTTGGTGATGATGAGAAGGCTGTTGTGGTGCTGACGTAGACGAATTCTGGGAATCTTGATGCTCTTTTTCTTGATGATTTGGATGATGCCCTTTCAATGGATTCACCAATGGGGGAGGGTGAACAGAAGATGAAGTCGAGGGAATGACAACCGTCTGGGAATTTGACGATGCTGGGGTCAAAGGTGGCACTGGTGGGAGGACAACTGTCGTCGGTGCAGAAGGAGGCGGTGGAGGCAGCAGTGGTGATGAAGTGGACAAGTCAAGGATTGCATGGGCTGTGGTCAAATCTTCCGGCTTTCTCTCAAACAACGACGTACACACATTATGCAACCGGATTTTTTCCTGTTGAACCGCGACAATTGATTCCGGGAGACAATATGGTCTATACAACTCTCGTTTCTTTGGGGGTGGCAAGCAATGAGCGTGATAGTACCTGGCGGATCTTGGCGTACTTCGGATTACTGATGTGGGATGACTGTGCCCATTACCCGTGGAGTTATTACCACCACCATTGGAATTACTACTAGAGGAAGGAGCAGCCGTGGAAACTTGATTAGCTCCATTACTGACCTGTCCATCGTGGCTATCCATATTTGTCACATTTGATGTCTCCTCTTGGATGGAAACAGGGGAGCAGGAATTCGCCCTCTCTCTCTCTTTCCTCGTTGTTGGAGAGTCATGCAGGTAACCTAGAAGAGAAAATTAGAAAGAAAAAAATTTACTCAATTGTGATCCCCACCACCACCTTCAATTCATCCCACAAGCCAACCTTGAACTTGCATGATGGATCAATGCAATTCTCCCATTCTTGCCAAGACAGGGGAAAAATAGAGAAGGAGAGAAGGAAAAAGATTGGAAGGAAGAAAGAATTGGACAAAAATGGAAAATAGACCAATTGTCGTGTGCAGACAAAAGAGGGGAAAAAATCCTGTTTCCCTTTTCCCATATCCCGTATATAAAGCCGGATGGGGAAAGGTAGATAAGTATGTATTGTAATCACCATTTCACTCTTGTAGCTATAATACTCGTATATAAAGCATCCAACTTGTGACAGCTTATAACCTTCCACTTGCCTACTTTATGACTCTTTTCTCGGTTGTCCTCTTTTTCCTCTGGTTGGGTGTAGCCTCCAACCCTAATCTATTTGATCGTTAAGGTCATTCCTGTTTTCGACTTGAGCATCTTTAAGTCGTTACTTTCCCCTTGTCTTTACGTTAAGAATATAATCATCATCAGTATATATTTTTCTCGAGTGGTGAGCATACAATTCGAGAAAGAGTGAGATGGCCACTTTTCCAATCTTGGATAGCAGCCACACTCATGAGTATATGTGGGTGCGTATAAGGCACAGGAAATGGTAATAACTTTTAGGTGGAAAGAATGACTGTCAGTGTCGTTCTTGTATTTTGGAAAGTTGCTTTGAGAGATGTTTAAGAAGAGCATTTTGTGTGTTTTTGTGTTTGGCGGTAGGTTTATATATTGCAAGGACACATGCGGATTTCTCTGGGTGGGAGATATCCCTAATGTCGAGACCAGCTTCATCGTCTTTAATTAAGCAGTTACCATTTCTTTTTACTGGGTTGGATCACCATCAGAATATATTGTCTTGGCTATCAGTCTGTCTGTCGTTTAGTGTCTGTTGCGCTGTTGCTCACTAGTTGCTGTATAATATACTGGGATATACGTAAAGCCTAAAGCCCCTTTCCCTACAGCTTATATGGAAATATCTCTTTTTAGTAGTATTCGTCAAAGGAGCTTAACTTTGAATACTGGAATGCTAGAAATAGCCACGAGTTATTAATAGTGAGTGGGGATAAGATTAAATATTTTTGGTTTGTTAATATACAAACGAACAATACCCAACATTCTGATACATTAATTCATTCTGTACATCAACCCAATAATGTATCTTCGCCCATAGATAATCAATATTATTTTCTAAAAAATGCTGATAGCCGTGAAAGTAGGATATTTTCTGATTGAGCGATAACCCCTACCCCATAGTAGGAAATATACGTTAATTCCAAAATGGCAACCCTATATAACCCACATAGTTAGCTGATAAAGGAAAAAACGTAACGAGCTAGCTGTTGCGTGTGTTTATACTCTTTCCGTTTTCCTAAATGAATTGAACAAGTCCTAAGAAAACTACAAACTCCAACTTGCACGACTTTCTGAAAGCTCAAAGAGAAACGAGATTGTGTAGTTGAGAAGATTAGAAAAAACAAGGGTATGTATACATTTGGGAGCCCTTAAGCTCATATAATAGTCTGTCTAGCTGATAAAACTCAAGAATGCATTTCGGAAGCATGCACATAAGAAAGTTTTCTTTCGAGGTGAACACTTTCAAAAGAGAAAAAATATACGTATAGAGGATCACACACACAGAGAGAGAGAAGATTCATGGAAAAGTACCGTAGAGACGGTGCCGTCTGTGAGAAAACGTTTCTTAGAGAGGATGACGATGTCTACACAATCACACAAGTCAAGAAAGGGAGTTGAGTGAGGGAGGAAAAAAAGGAAGAGACAAAAAAGGAGAAGAGCGAGTGAAGAGGAAAGCTTTTAATAAAATTTCAAGACAAACTTGTTCTGATCCGATGAAAAATGCCCATTGTGCCTCTTAATGTAATTGAGACTCCAACAGGGACAACTGTTGGCACCTGCCTACCCACTTAGACTCCTTCACATATTTTTATTACATGCTTCATCCTGTCATATCCACTTTATATATGGTGTTCCACTCTCTTGTTTATATTTTTCTTTAAGGGAGAGAGTAAAATTGGAGTGAAAGAGTGGGGGAATGAAAGAATGGGTTGGGATCTGGGAGCGACGAAAGGAGTCAGAATGAATCGTGGGGAAACTTGTGAGCTTGTATTTGTAACCTCTTAAATTATCTCTCTGATGATGGCACTCTTTTTCGCAGAGAAAATAAACGTTTCTTGTAGTTGTAAGATGATACATGCGTAACTTCATCTTCCTAAACGTTTGCCTTTTTTTACAATGAGCGATGTTTGCCAATTTCAACTTAATCGTTAAAAATTAGCTGTATTTAGATTGAAATACTTATTGAAAATATTGACGGAAGCATTTGACAAAAATGTTTAGATTCTGCGATGTTAACTGATTTATATTTTGCACAAAAATCATAAGGATAAGTAGATAAAGAAAACCTTCAACTTGCAGTAATGTGACGAACAAATAGTTAAAGTAATACAAATTAATAAAAACCTTAATAATTAGTCACATTACTCTGCTGACAGTTTAATGCACTTGTGTGGTCATAATATATCTCGCTCTCTGTCATCTCATTCAACTTCCCATTACTTCTATTCCAACTGCACCAAACCTCACTGATCTTATATCAACCATGAGACTACTTCCGTACTCTGCAATCACTCAAATGCATACATCATACTACCCCAACATTAGTCAACTTTCTCTCATTATTTCAGGAGTGAGCAGTACCCTTCAACATGAATACCGGAAGGGACAGAATATATATGCATGATCCTCATCCTCATCGAGAATCCTGTACATCCTCAACCGATCAGTTTGATATGACGCTTACCCCATCACATCCATCTCTACAAGCTCTATCAACCATCTAAAATTAGTAATTCCCCCAGAGTTTGAGACGAAATGGAAAGTAAAGCATTTAATGTCTGTGTTTCATACCGACATAAAGCACAAAGTTGGTCACGATAATTAAGCCTATCTGTAAGCCCACACTATCAAGCAGAGTGCACACAGAGTGGAGCCTTGCCAGGATACTGTTGCTGATGCGGCGATGATGATCATCATCATCCTTAAATTTTCCACAGCAGCATCTCTCACTACTCACTCTCAGCATTTTCCCTTCAAAATGTTGCAAAGATAGAGAGAGAGAGAGAGAGAGGAGGAAAATGCCGAAAATCTTTCTCATGAAAGTAGATAATAATGCCATAGAGCACAGGAAAATCCATGCATATACAGCAATATATCTAGATTAAGATAAATGTAACTGATATTGTGAAGAAATTAGTATATCGCACATAAAAGAAAACTTGCCGCATTGGATTGAGAGTATAAAAGCGTACGCATAAATACCGTGATTATCCTCAGGAAAAGTTGGAGCGTGGCGGGGATTCTATCTTCCTCTCGGATGAAATTCAAATCAACTCCAATCCTAAATATCCCCCGAAAGTTGTAAACTATCTGTACTAATGAGAGTGCAAGTGTTGGGATGTGGTAGATGGAGGATTTTCTTCCCTTTTCCCTCCATTCCCTTTTTCAAGTGCTATTGTGAAGAGCATTTTACAGCATTGTGTTTTAGCATGTTGCTTTAGAATCGTTGAAGGTTTGGGATGAGCATACATTTTAGCTGCCATCAGCAGCCGTTCTCTCTTGCCGTCATCGTTTGTTGCTCTAAATATTATCTACGGCTAACTCCTCCGCACTGCAACATGCTGCTCCACATGAGAAACATAGACAAATAATTGCAAAGTGCTGTAGTCAGCTTGATCGTCATCAACAAAAACACCAACACCAGCTTCATTTCCTTCCCTAATGCTGTGATAGTGGAAACGTGTGACTTTTTCCGAAAAGCATGAGCAATTTACAGTTATGGATCATATATACTTTTTCTTATATATATCTCGATATTTGAAATCAAAATTTACTCCACATACTCGTGTCACAAAGCTTTGGATTATTTGTTAAACTGTTGAAGTTTAAATTGAGCATAGAAAAGCTTACTATATATTTTCTTTATTGTTGTAAAAAAGAATTTCCAGCTCTTAATGCTTCCTTAAATCTTCACATTCCCCTAACCAATTGATCACTTTCTCGGAGCATTGGAGCCAGCGAGAAAGTTGAAAATGCTCGATTTTCTCCTGCACCACCGTCATCACCACAACTCTAGCATTAAATCAAGGGGGAAGTTGGTTGAGTGGTGGTACACTCTTAGTTGGAGAGTGATGACGATAGGAAAGTGCGGAGTGGTAATGATAATGATGATAACTGAATTGTCCCATAAAAGGTATAAATGCAGTGGCAGCGAGATATCGAGCTGGCAAAGTATCATCAACTGAACCGCCTTTCATAATTCTTGTTATCTCTCTACCATACTACCCCGTGTCATCAAGTTGAGCTCAAACTGAAGAGAAAAAAAACTCTTTAATAGTTCCGCTCCCTCTGGTTTTTCTATTTTTTCTCAGAGAAAATGAACTAAAAATAGGGAAAAGCTGTTGATGACGGGGAATGATAATAATGACACTGTGACTTGTAATAATAGCGAAAGCGCAATGTTTTTCTCTCTACTTTGTCCTTCCATGGTAAAATGTAACATTCCATTTCCTTTGTGAAAATAAGCTCATGTAGAGCCGAAAAGTGTTTATCGCTGTGACGCTCATCATCACCAAAGTGTGGTAGTGTATTAATGGATATATTTTAAATGTCTTGCATAATAATGGTAACCGTAATGAAATAATTCTTCTCATTTTCTCCTCCAAGTATGGCGTGCCAACAAACACTACTTGTCTCATTTTTTGGTTTCCCTTTAATATTCACATTTCATGTCACGTCAGAATACCTCATAGTCACATAAAAAAATTCTCACTACAGCTTATTCCACCTTATTGTACAAGGTATTATCATACTTGAATAAAAATTTTAGTATACTGATATCCAACATAATGTATATATTTCGTTTGGGATTTTGTATGGATGCCTTTCATATATGAAGGAGGACTTCACAGGAACATACATAAATAACAATGGTTCATGTAGACGAACTCAATACATCAAGTATGCTAGCTCTGCTCAGAACAAGCATAGCTTATTTTACCACTTGTGAACTCATGAATAAAAGAGAAGGTAATGAATTATGTCCGGAGACATTTATCATGAGAGAGGAGAGTCAAAGGATATTATATAGATATGAAAATAGTTATACATATATATATTTCCATGGGCATAATATACAGTGCATTTATACAACTGCAGTTTATCAAACTAGGAAGTTTATGAATGTGTCTCTCTTTTGCTCTCGGCTATTTTTTGACTTTTTCCAAGTACCACCACACCAAGCTCTGAGTATTTTTCAAGACAATCATTTTTCCCCTGCCACTACAGCTCGAGGATAAGCTGCCAAAAAGCCGTGTACTCTTTTCACTTCAAGTCCTTCTCGCATTTCTTTCTTCCTGTGACTAATAATGATGGTGACGATGATGGCCATGGATTTTGGAGAATATAAAAAAGCCTCCCTCATTTACATTCTTTTCCTCTATGCAATTTCCCAATAATCTGGATATCAGCCAAAGAAATGAACTCAAGTACAGTCTATATATATAACAACGACGTAAGCAATTCCTAGTAAAGGTGGTCGATTTCCCTGATGCGATGTGCAAATCAAGAAAAAAAAACAATTCCGGGGTCAAGTGACAGGCATATTCATATTGAAAATGATTTGTTCCTCGGAATTCCCCAATTTACGAGGACTGCCATTCCAAAGAAAGTATGCAACACTGGAGCCACACCATCATCATACTCAAATTCAATCTACATTTTTGACGTATTTTTTTTTCTTTCGAAATAAGGCAAATATGTTGCTTCTCTCCGCTCAAATTGAGTAGAGCTGTTGAAGAAAAAGCGGAGAAATTGGGTAGATAACAGGCACGCAATTATATTTTTCCGATGCCAAATAGTCATTCAGTTTTCAACTAGTCAATCATCCCACCACACACCCTGGATTGAGATGTACGAGCCATATTATGCACGCAACAGTAGACAGTGTAATTGGCTGTTAAATTTTAAATAGCTTCATCTCATCCAGTCCAACTCCACATGAATATCTTTATAAATACGGAGAAAGCCAAATGGAGAGTTTTTGCCCTTGCTCTCACTCACCACTATATATTTTAATAGTAGAGCAGAGGAAAAGTGGACGAGTGGTTTGGAAATAAGAGAGAAAAATAGAGCAGGAACTATTTCACTCGGTAACTCAACAGACAAGTGACTACGGTAAACATCATCGATGATTCCACACAATGAATCATATATGCAATACATAGGTATGAAAAAGCTTCAAGCGAATTACAAGTATTCGTTTGATTGATAGCGTTTCACTTCAACCGGAGACTGACGTATTTACGTCTAAAATGATAAATCTACGGTAATAATAATGAAAAAATTACTGGACTCGAGAGAGAAAGAGCAAGTTTAGCCTCTTATCTCTGCGAAATTATACTGTACTCACAAATTATATCATTTTCCATACATTCATGAACAGTTACACCACTGTCATTATTCATGTTTTCCTTTTAATGATTTGTATATCAAAGTTGAATGGGAGGCTTTTTATTGGCACATTACATTATGCGGCAATAAGAGTCCCTTGTGGATAGATTCTCAACGTCGTTTGCAAATTTCATCCCTTGCCCATTTTCCCTCTATGCCTATTTCCAATTTAACCTCTTTAGGGCATTTCAAAGAAGAAAGCTGCAAGTGGCTGTTTCCTTTTCAAAAAAATATGATAGTGATACGTTATACATACACAGGGAGGGTGAAAGTGAAATAATATTTCTATTGTAGAGAAATGCATGATTTTTTTTTCTGCTGGAGGAGCTCTATTTTCTAAAACAAATTACAGCTTAATTTTCCTCAGCCCATCGAAAACACCTTCTTCTCTGGAGAAAAATGCTCTCATAAAATCTCTTTAAGAGGTTGAGCCAACGAGGCTCTTTCATAT
>JAHZNA010001653.1:0-22851 GCA_027743935.1 Sinodicranocentrus sp. ZH6
AGAAATCAAAAATTTTCTACTCGTCGAGATTGGTTCAGAAAACCAAAAAGTTTACTGCCCCGCCTATATATCCAACCAAGCTGTAGACCCAAAGTTGTATATTAGTAAGGTGGAAACCCACTTTGGTATGGTGGGGACCCAGTATGGAAAGGTACCGGTGGGGACCCAGTATGGTATGGTGGGGACCCAGTATGGTACGGTATGGTGTGGACCCAGTATGGTAAGATACTGGTGGGGACCCGCTTTGGTAAGCTTGGGACCTTCCACCCAAACTAACATCCTATCCTATATATAAAAATACATACACATTCATACAATACTAGGATAATGTCCAAATGTGTACACAATAGGATTTGCTGGTCATTTATTTGTTTGACGATTAGAACAATACATACAACATATAGTTGTGTAAAGAGCCTTTTCTGTACTCTGCCCATAAATTTGAATCCATTACATGATATATATGTATAATTTTTCATTTCTTTAATGTGTCAGAGTAAGAGGAAAAAAAATAATAACAAAAATAATAGCTAGTACAAATGCCAAGAGGAGAAAAACATCTGAACAGAATTTAACTTTTTTTTGTTGTTGTTAGAAAGTGAGACTAAAACGGAAAGATCTAAAAATCTTGAGAAAAATGTTCAATGAATGCACAAAGTATTAGAAATCATATGTATATCTACAAGAGTCATATGAGTAACTTTTGTAAGAGAAAAACACACATTCCAAAACTTGAAACTACACCACAATCTTTTTTTTGAAGGCTTTCTCCCCTAAAAATATTCTATCTCTGCAATCTAGCATAATATTGGGAAGTTGCATTTTAGTATCTCAAAACTACAAGACAACAGCACAGCTCATTTGAAGAGCAATCCCGATTTGTTTTTGTGCCAAGATAATACTCAATTGATCAGGAATTATCTGGTGTACTGCATCGCTGGTTACGAAGTGCGAACTTGAATACGGAAAAGGAATATCAGCAAGTATTTTAGCACGTTCTATAAAAAAAGTGGTGTTGTGTTTGTTGTTTTTTTATGTATTAGTTGTAAGGTGATTAGTGATTCAAAATAAATGCAATAGTGAATAGGGATTATATCTATAGAATGTAAGCATTTGTACACGTTTTACGTTACGTAATAAACTTTTCTAATTGGTGAAAAACACTTCCATTCATGCGTTGTATACAAAACTATTTTGACTATGTGTGCAGCGATAAATTGATTATTTAACTAGGCAGCTCGGAGGTCGGAGAGATAATTACAAAATAGCTTGTATTAATTTTTTCTTCTGTCTGACATCGTTCATCAGTATTTATATGTAGTTAATAGTTAATAGTTGAATGCTACAATGAATTAAAATATGGAGTTTGTGTGAGTGGTTGTTCTTCTGTTTATTGAAAGCAAGTGATTTTTTTAGCAGAAGGATCCAGCATGTTGAGGAGTTTAATCTGTAATTACTGCTGTACTAATGGCCAGTGATATTTGGATTCGAGTTCATCCCTCTATGTAATCTCCAGAGACTATAGATTTATCATTTAAGTAAGTATTTTAAAGTAATGGAAGACAGTACATGTATGTATGTTGCAGAGAGTCAGAGATGGTTTAGGTTTCAACTTGACACTGCTTTCATTCTGTGATTAGTAAGTTACTACTAAAAAAGGGGGGAAGGGACGTTGAGTGGGTGTTTTGTTTTGTAATTATTTGACTGGTTTATCGGATAGGATAATCAGCTATGAGAAAATAGTAAAAAAATAAATGTTCCAGAAGCCAATTTCAAATCAAGTTTTTCCAATCCAATGCCAATTGTGCAAAAATCTATGCACATATAACATTTACCACTTTATCGATTGTAATTATTTATAAGTCTTGTAGAAGTGTTTTGAAAAAAATCAAATTTCAAGTGTTGTGTGGTTGCGTGTAAGCATGACTAAAGTTTGAAGTAAAGATATTGTGTCATATGTAACAAAAAGATTACATAGCAACAAATAAGAAGAGTAAAAATTTGCTCGTAAAAATTGGTGAATCCCCTACAGCCCGCTCACCCGCTCGCCCGCCCGCATCAATTTGGATTATTTATTTATTTTGTTTGGTTAGGTTAATGACATGAGGTTAGGATTTATGGAGTTTAGTGTATCGGCTTGGATAAGTAATTTATTCAGCAGGTGAGCAGGTGAGCGGGCGAGCGGGTGAGCGGGCGAGCGGGCTGTAGGGGCAGGTCCGTAAAAATCCAACGCCCAATTTCGCAAATCCTCGAAATTTAATACTTGTGACTGATGTTATACTAACTATAATATTCATAATATTCAAACATAATTTTTTCTAGCTACTTGCTAGAAGTACCTATGCAACTAATGAAAGTTTAAATACCAGCGAAACAAAATCAGCTATAAAATATGTACGTGCATCTTCCTTGCTGTTGATTGACAATTGACATCGAGGCTAAAAAGGTAATAGCAATTAATTTATAATTACACCCATTGATGACTCAGACATATCTACCTACAGCCTATCGAACACCTAGTATTTATGTCAACAAATCTGAACTTTACTGGACGTCGCTAATAGTGAGTTATTTCTCTTCATTAGACGTTGAGAACAAATCACACTTATATCTCCCAAACTGTAATTTCAATTGAATTTTTGATTTACTCCTTTAGATTCGGTAGTACTTGATAAAAATAATGATTTTGGACTATCGGAACGTTTTGGACGTTTTGGCAATAAACTATATAACCTCCCCAATTATTCCTGCAAAGTTTTAAAGACATCGTCATCGGCCCTTGCCCCATATGATAAATGATTTTGTCAAATGTTAGCAATGTAAAGACGTATTCAATTCGAATGCAAAAGACGGTAAGTATAATTTTTTCATCATTCCTTACGCAATTGTTATATTTTGAACGGTACTTACACCGGCAGATCTGATCGAAACGCAAATTATTTTACCGGGAACACTCTCACTCTCGGCATTTCAGAGGAGTATTTCACATTGCAAGACGAAAATGTTTTGTGTCATTTTCCGGGATTTCCTGTCTGTCATACCGCCAGTTCCTTTTTCCACAACAGGCGACAATCATGCAGTTCTTTAAATATTAGGTGCAATTCGTTGGTTGTTTATAGCTCTTAATTATCAAAAATAAACCATACAAATATAATGGAAAAAAGGAGCGTAGAAAATTTGGCTGAAAAACAATAGTTGTTGAAAAATTGATTATATTTTTTGATTAGTGAAAACAACTGGAAAATATAAAGCCGTTCACGAGAAATTACACCAGTCATCTTAACTTTTAATAAGGTTTCGAATGATATATCACACGACATATAATAATTTAAATTTCGAAACCGTTAATTGTTGCCGTTATAACGGTTCAACGGATTTGGCTAAAACAATAGGTGTTGAGATACTAACACTAGATATGGATTAGCGAAAACAGAACTTTAAAAAGTTAAACCGTATGACCAGGAGATTGCTAACAGATTCACAGACTGACAGATTCACAGATACACGGAAAACACGATTTCATAAAGAGCTCCGCTCCTTAATAACATGTGAAGGCTAGAATAATTCATCTACCATATAATAATATCCGTATCTGTGAGTGAGTAGTGGACCTCTCATTAAAATTAGCTTTTAAATAAAAGGTTGAAGTCTGCTTACGGACCCCCACTTAAGTGTACTGTTTGTAAGAAAATTCAAAATTGAATGTTGAGGGGAGAATTGAGTTGAAAATCGCCTATCTAACCTAACACACTGCTATAACTTTAACCTAGCCTATCTAACTTAACCAATTATAAAGATATTCACTAACTTCGGAGTCACTTTTTTTCGATCATCAACTCGATTCTCAACTCAACATTCGTTTGCTATTTTGATCTCAATTCTCAACTCAACATTCAATTTTAAACTTGGTGTTTTTATATAAAAAATTGGGGGTCCGTACTGAAGCAGACCTCAGCCGAATAAAATTACCCTCTTTTAGTATTATAAATAATAAATATATGTGTATGTGGAGCTAATACAATATATTACTGCATGACTATTTATGTGTGTTGACCTGTCTGTCTTTATGTCCTAGACAACACATTAAAATTATCTTAGAATAAAATGCGCAATTATTCACATAATTAAATCATCTTAAACGATGTGGAGAATGGTTTTAAAAAACTTTCTCAATTATTTAAAGTCCGTGATTGCACTATGTTATAAGGAAGAATAAACAGGAGAAAGGAGCTGGTAAAATAAAAATCGGTATGTCGATCTAAAATCTTAGATACTAACCACCAATACTAACGCGTAAGTATCAATAGTTTGTATGAAAATAGTTGTGAGGTCTACCTTAAGTTTTTGCTACACTAACCACTAATACTAATTGGCTCTTTTAAAACTTGTTGTGCGATTAGCGCACAACCGGCCTTCTAGTATAATATAAAGATGAACGTGTTAACATGTCCATTAGCATTGCATTACGCACATATTTCCAAAGCTCGTATATTTCTGAAAAAACAGCTACCTTTACGAATATCTTTAAAATTTGTATTGAACAGTTATTGTATTGTATGTGTGCGTTCCGCCAAAGTTTTTTATGGTTCTATTTTCTATAGTAGCCATAAATAAGCATTACAACACTGGAAATTACTATTAAAATATTTTATATAGCTTTGCTGTTTTCAATGTATTTTGCCTTCTTGTCCAATAAAAAAAATTCTGGCATGACATGAGCATGGCATTGGTAGTTAGTACAATGCTTGTGTTTAATGTCTCCTGGAATATCATTCATCATTGCGCAAGCAGCGGCAGGCAGATGGTTGAGAGTTTTAAGCTTAATTGAATGACATTTGGAATACTTTAGACTGAAGGGTCATTGCACAACCAGAACCAGACAGACAGAGAGACCCATTAGATCATTAGTTTACGTGTAATGCTAAGTTTTCATAGTACTCAGTTTGAGTTGAAATTTCCCTTGACGTGTACTTCTAAATTTATAAAATAAGTTGCATTATTATTATGCATTATGTGAATTGTGTTCTTAGACTCTGCCGGGCACTGTTTTTTAAATCTGCATAAAGATGTATTTAGAATGTATAATGAACCATACTATTTGTTTTTTCATTTGCAGAATCATACTTTACGTATAAATTATTCTACTACTTAACTCGTGGCTACCAATATCGAAAATTATACTGCTTCCTCGGAAGATATTTGTTTTTCAATGGCGAATTTTCTTCATGACCTCTATGCAGACATAATTTGGGGTATGTGTTCCTCTAATTGTTCTGGACATGGCGATTGCCTTAATGGCACTTGTTTTTGTGAGGTAAATTAACCATTCTTGACGTAGCAGATTACTAATTTTAAGATATGACTGTTTTGCATTAAAAATGTTTTTTTTTGTTTTCTATCGTAGATCCAATTTGCTGGAGAAGAGTGCGGAGGTGTCAATATGAATTACCATATTAGCTTAGCCTCCATTTACATGTTAGTAGCTTTAGTCTCTTTGTGCCAGTTATCTGGGGCTATTGCAATGTCTTGTCGTCAAGTTAGCAAAGGAAACAGATTCCGCGAAGCATTAAGTCCTACAACTCCTAAAGTGATATATGCAATAATTTTCTTGGCGGCATCAATGCGGGCAGCTTATTTTGCTGCGTCTGTAAGTTAATCTCAAAGTTAACATAAAAAATAAAAAATAACTTATACATAGTAGAAGTACATGGTGTCCACGAAATAATCATTCACAATAGGACGATCCAGATTAAATTTACTTCGGGCATGGCAGTCTGAAGTCTGATTTTTACATGAGCATATTTAATATAATATGCTCATGTCATAATTTGACAAATTTAATCTCTGGTATTACACTTTTTTTCTTTTATATGTAAACCTTTACTGCCTTTTGCATCTTTACACATATGCTCATTCGTGGACAGAGTAGTTATTGTCGTTTTGTGGGTAAATATCAATTGTTTATATTACACCTCTAATATCTGTTGGTATTTCTAGATGACTGTTGCTTCAGATTGGCTGTTAAGTCTTTTAAGTGCATACTATCCGCTACTATTAACTGGATCCTCTTTAATCGTCTGTTTTTGGGCAGAGGTAACTTTATAAAACTTCAATGCTACTGTGTAGTATAGGACCTTGTTTATGAATACTTATGTGATTTGTTATGCTTATTCCATGTACAGGTATTCCATCTTCGAAACGTATGCTTCGAATCTCACAGATTTCTCTCCAAGTCATTTCTTGGATTTCTCGCTTTTAACGTTATTACGTACTCCATTTTATTGGCCCAACTGCTGCTAGTGTTAGCGAATACAAATGAAGTAGAGAAGGTAAGTTGCGTTAATGTGCAGTATTTTTAGTATAGAACAATACATAGTCCATACTATTTGTACTTAATTTTGCAATGCAATTTTTAATTGCAGGGATATTACTTGAATGTTTTCAACGGATGTTATGCAGTTTTACTATTCATTGTTGTGGTGTTCTTTCTTATTTATGGTGTTGAAGTTTATTTCAAGGTAAGGAACGACTTTTTCTCGTAAATTTAAACTGAACATTTACAAGACTTATTTTATATATATATTACGACAGACTCACCTCTATTAGAGCTAATTTAGTCCAGTTGTAACTGGATCCTAAACATTTATTATAAAGTTTTTTCTTTTCAAAATTATGCTAACATTGGTCTGTAATTGTCAATGAATATTAATTCTCGTGATGAATTGAGCTTTTGTGGTAAACTCTAATCAAAAATAACATTTCACTGATTACCATTACAGTATTTAGCATGTGCATTAAAGATATAAACTGATAAATTGCAATCAGTTGAATTACCAATTTTTGCATGCCGTTTCTTGTATATTGAAGTGAAGCAATATAAGTTTTAAATCATTGCTAGCAGCAGTTGATATTTTTCCTTCAAAGTACATTGTGCCAGTTTGAAGTGGTTTTATCTTTCCGTTTTTGTGATTGTGTGGACTCTGCAGATTCGTGGTGGATTTTTACTCTTAAGTCCAAGCAGAACGCTTGGATCCACTGCTAACAAAGCTGATACGATGGCTCTCGTTGGAGGACAACAGGCATGGCTTTTTTTTATTAATTTAATTTTGAAACTGCATCAGTTGCGATGATCAGTTAGAACATATCATATTAATAATGAAACAATTGAGTTAATATTAGTACTAATCACTGTCCCGTTACCAATTTAAAAAGTAACTTTGTTTTTATAGGTCAATAATTCCAAACAACCAGTAGATGTATCGCAGTTAAATCAGTCACGGCTTGGTCTTATCTCGCAAGCATTTATGTTATTAGTCACTGTTGTGTTTATCCTGTCGGATATTCTTGGCGCATTTTGGAAGGATAAGTAAGTTTCTTAGGTTGATTAATATTTTACTAAAAGAATGTATATAATAAGGATTTGACATTTGACCTGGTTTTAATTTTTATTATGGATTTTTAGAGTTCCCGTGGAAGGAAGAAATTATCACGATATAATGTTTCGTGTTTTTGAAGTTGGTATCGCTCTGTGGTTTCCCTGCTGTTTGTGGAATGTAAATAGGCCAGATCAACTTTGGATTTTGAATCCAAAGAAGATTCTTAAAAGCCCGACAAAGAATACTCCTGATACTCAAGGTATCAATATCAATGTATAACTATTAATACAATTTTTTATGCATACATTTTGTCTGATTGGAAATGCTTAATCTGGTTTTTTGATAATCTGTGGCTATAGAAGAGAAATATAGTCTGTCTGACAATGTTGGTTGCTACTTTTGTTACGACCCAGAAAGAAAGGACGCTGGTCCCTTGATTCAACCTTGTGAATGTCGTGGGGATGTCGCAACGGTACATCATGAATGTCTGCGACGATGGCTGTTACAGGTACTTTCATCTTTAATAAGAAATCATAACTAAATTAGGAACCGTTATTGGTTTGAGTTCTTATTAATTGATTGCCACACCTTGATTGTGCTTGAACTTTTAGCGTGCAGCCGATAATGGGCCAGCCTGTTGTTCTGTTTGCAAAACTCCGTATAAGCTAGAACGTGAACGACCATTGTCTTGGTCTGCTTGTACTGAAGTCTCTGCTGCTCACTGGTTGCGGTTTTCTCTCATGATTGCTGCTATTTCCGGAATTTTCATGTCAACATGGGCATTGTGTCACATTTTGCCATCTCCGCCGTACCGAATACTCGTTGTCGTGTTTGGCATTATTGGCACATATGTTATATTGAAGTAAGTATTTATGATAAGTCTTCTTTTGTTATTTGGTTTACTTATCCTTGAATGATTCTTAAAATAATTTACATTTCAGATTTCTCGGTCAAAACACCTTTTCCGCATATCAGCAGGCCAAAGTTTCATCTGTGAAAATTATTTCAAGAACAACGGAGTCTTTGGTGCCAGAAACTAAAATTTAATTGTGTCTATTTACTCTTCTAAATATTTTCAATTGTACCTTTTGTGATATGAAAGTATCAGTTATCCTAAGCTGATTTAGTCGAAATATTCTGTATACTTCTTGTTTGCATATGACAAACTTCTCGATTGTGGGAACACACAATAACTTTAGTACGTGAATCTATTGGTTGTATTGTAATTCAGTCTACAGAGTTATGCAGCATTGCACGATATGCTATTATGTATCACGTGGAAAATAATTTTACAGTTATAGAATACATAACATGAAATCATGTATGTTCAAGTCGTCAACTTTTACCTCCTCATAGCGAAACGGTTACACTACAGTATTTAACTCCTGTCGATAGTATTGATTTACTGCGATGGAAAAGATCACGGATTTGTTTCTTTCAATAAGTTAAGGCTAAGAACTTCGCTTTAGCTCCAATGATTGGAGTACTTGAAGGCAATATATAATATTACTGATTCAGCTAATCTTCGCAATACGATTAGTTTCGCAACATCTTTCGTTGAATTTATGCGTAATTTAATTTAAATATAGCTATAAAAATGTATGCCTGGTGTACGTACCTAGTTACTGGACTGCGCTATATCTATTCTGTGTAAACATGAACGTTGCAGAACTAGTTTAATCTTCCGTCGTCTCCAGAAACTCAAATATTAAATTTTTGAAATAATGAGGACATTTTACCGCTTTAATTGCACATTATGATACCGTTATTGTAGTTAAGTCATGTTACTCAATTATACTATTAGAAATATGCTGCAGAGAACAATGCAAATCATGTTATCAGAGTTATAATATTAGAAATATTATAACTTTTAGATGTCACTGACATCTAATGTTTTCATAAATATATGATCTGTTTTATGTAAGTATTAAATTTTGCTACAACCAATCACTTTTCGTTAAATTCGTTTATGCATGTATGAAACCCGGTTTTCCAGATTCGTTTGTGGTGTACATCAAAAGTATAATAAAGACGTGTCTTCGTAATAGGCATTTGAAAGAATGCTAGATGAATGTGTTGGTTGTTTGTGGTACTTCCTTTATCGATTAACAATCGGAGCAACTATTTAAGCAATTCTTTCTGTACTAGATACACAAAATTATAGGAATGTATGACCAAGACGTTTTATTATTTGCTTTTTAACATTCTCTAAACTAGAGGTACAAAGATACATAAGAAATGAGTATGTGCAACAAGCGTTAGAGTGAACACAAAAGACTATCATTTTAATACAGATGGTTATGTAATCCGTACGTGAAGTTTTAAGTTTGATCATTTTTACTACTAAAAATTTAATGAGATACCAATTATGCGAAGGAAAGAATCACACTGCGATTTACGTTTTGACATTGCGTGCGTTGATGTAATACGGTAATTATTACATCTAATCAAATCGGATTAAGTTCCCCTGTCTACTTCGTTTCTTCTGACATTCTTGCAACTTTCTGCACCAAACCAAAGATCTTGGCGTGCTTCCGCTTCTGAACTTGTACATTGTACCTTTATAAAGTGAGAACATTCATAGTCAAAGTGATTGCATATTCTACGGATGAGACTACTTTTTATAATGGATATGGAAACTTACCAGTCGTAGGGTCGGCTAAATGGAAAGAGTCGGGGTGCAATGGATCGTCCCCCATTTGTACAAGCCAACCAATTATAGATTTCATTTTGCATGGTTCCATCTTAAAATCTGATCTATCCGTCCTGATTAAAGAAATAGCATTACATTAATGTGAAATCATTGTTCACTACTGGTTCTTTATTTTAATGGATCAGTAGCCCGTTTTTTACCCGGTCAAAGATTTCGAAGAATAATATAAAAGGACGGGTCCCCATAGCTGAACCCAATATCGTTGCCAAGCAGCCATTGGTGGTTTCTTTCCATTTTTTAAGAGAGTCTTTCGTCGTAAGCAGCCTTCTAATGTGATTTCTGCACCTACATTATCGTCATTCGAGGACGGAAGGTGTGCAATGTTAAGTGTAACTTCATCAACTTTTTCTTGAAGTGAATCATCAATAAGATTTCTTATACTTTCTGAACTTGATGATTCAGGTCCACTATTTGTTAATTTGGACCTAAAAGTATCAATAAAATGTGTTAAAGATAATCTAGACGCCTTTGTGTATGCTATGTTGTAGTGGATTCTGTTTAGTAGCTATTCATATTTACCCATTTCCCCAGCTACTATTTTTCTTATGACCTGGGACAAATTTCTGAGGTGATTGATTGGAAGATGGAGGCTCTAACTGAAGTGATTTTTTGAAATTGTCGTCTTCCACAAACTTTAGAAGCTCGTCAATATAGCGAACGGAAAGTAGCTGTGATTTAAGAGAATAATCTTTTGGGAGATGAGAGTAATTTGATTCAGACTGATAGGTTGTCAAAATTCGGAAGATATTGTTTGCAGCAGCACTTTCCCTCAAGCCACAAGATGGGTTGGCCATACTTAGATACACCAAATCAGTCAAATATACACCTGAAATGCAATAACAACAACTTAGACAAATATAACATACTTCACAATCACAAAGTAATAGAAGAGTGTTTGCTGTTAAACAAACACTAGATACAAAGTTCGCATGAAATTACTTAAAGGTGTTACCTATATATGGGACACAAGGTAATTTCAACGAATCCATCATTTCTCTCAGTTTAGCCCAGTTATCTTTATCCGAGAATATATCAGCAAATCTATCGATTGCCTGCTTATCTTTCTTTGGCACAAACGACCACGTTACATCCAACCTACATAAACATCATAGCAAAGTTTTGAAAATGCAACTACTAAATGCAAAATCAACGAATTGTAGGAATAAGCTAACCTGTAAATTGAGGCGCTTCGTAAGGCAGATATTGCAGCGAACAATGAGTGGAGATTGTTCAAGTCATATAAACGTTTACATACTCGTACAAAATACGAAATTACTTCAGCTCTAACTTTGGTACTTTCATGATTGAGGATTTCTTCAACTATCCAATAACTAACCTGCGAAGAAAAATTTCATATGTATTTTACATGCATGCATCCATAATCCATACATTTCAAGAATTTCATATTAAATAATGTCTTACGTGATTAAAGCGACGGGTATATGCAACAACATTTGGAGCAACTATATTTTTTTCTTTTTTTATCCAGCCACAACTGATAAGTTCCTCTAAGTCGATTTTCACAAACAACTCATGATCGATTAGGGTGAACTGAGCTGCAATTTCTTCTGCGGGGATGCGCGTGACTTCGAACACGGGGGATATTACATGCCTGCCTGACCGAGGTAAGGAACTGCCAAGCAAAGTACACAGTGCTAATTTTTAATTCGTGCAACAAAATATACTTTCATAATGGTCATAAATCTTATTACTTACTTCGTACTAAAAATGTTTTTTGAGACACGTGGACGTTCACGATTGCTGTGCCGGGTATCAAAGCACGACATCTTACGTAACGTTTTACTCTGAAAATATTGTAAAAAATGCTAATGTTAAATTATTTAATTAATAAGTGCGACCACACTGTCAGTAAGCAATACTCAAATTTGGGGTAAATTGATATGAAACCACGGATTTTTGTTAGAAAGTGTTAAAACTGATACATCATCTCAGCATAGCAATTTTTAATTAAATGGCACAGCACATAAAAATTGTATTTCATTTTAGAACATCATCTAAATTCGCTACAAACTTACATAATTTTGACTTGGCTCCCGAGGTATTTCACAGTATCTTGCTGATGACGACATTTTAATTCCTGTTTATATTTAACTATCAACTCTTGTAAAAATCTTAATTTAAAGTATCTTAAATGTCAAAGTTACATTTGCGCTATGCTGCCAAGCAGTAATGCACTAACTAGATTTTTTAACAGATTTTTTTACAGTTCTGAAAATCAATTCAGCTGATAAATGATGAAACAGTTTGTTAGTAGATGTTCACTAAACTCTGCACCTCATTACTTTTCTCTTTATCTCTAACTGTACAAATGTAAACTAAGCTATATTGCAATTTGAAAGTGCGTAGCAAAACAGGAACTTAAGTTAAAGTTAGGTCGGACTTTGCAAATAGAATTATGCAATATGCTGAAGAATACAAATCGGAATCTAATATATCTACGGCCACCACAGACTGTAGATTGTTTAAAGCTCGAAAAAATCCAAAAGTTGGAAGTAGTACACCCCACTGAAGCTGCTTTCCTCCTTCTCTTGTAAACAGCAATCTAAAGCTTGACATTCAAAACCCAAGATAAACTTCACGGTGTGCGCTCAAACAGATTTAAGTCTTTGATTCTTCTGGCAAGACGCTACATAGAAGAGATGGTTCGACTCGAACAGTCTGCCAAGCACAAGGACAAACATATTTATAAATAAACCAAACTCTGAAAAAGCATTGGAAAATAAGTATAAAACAAAGATTACTCCTTTCATAAACTGTTTTGCGAAAAAGCAGAAACAGTATTTTGCGATTAATAAGTATTTTCCAAATCCGAACTTTGCTTATAAGCATAGGAGTTTTTTTAAAACAGAAAAGGGAAAAGTAATATGATGATATACATACCTTTCCTCTGGTTTCAGAACAGTTCATAAAGGCCTTCGTTAGGTGCGTGTATTTCATTTGTAATACATTGGTCACTTGGTCAGTGTTATCTAATTTTTGAAGAGAGGTTGAAGTCTGACGGTAGCGTGACTTGTAACAGCTTTCGATGCATGTATAAGTGTAAGAATTCCGGTTTCGGGAAATAATATAATGTTTGTCACAATGGAAATACTATACAGCTCAAAGGAAGACTAGCTGCAATTGTTTCTTGTAGTCGCCAAGAAGCAAGAATTTTTTTAGTGAGTAGCTTATCAACTATAGTTTGGAATATATTTTACTTTAATAAATTAGTGGCGTAATGCAAATACATTTATGCAGAGTTACGACAAACTTGTTTTTTTGAATTTTATTAGAGAGCTCGTTGCAGTGATAGCGCGTGGATTCGCCTTTGTTTCCTAAACAGCTAAGCTATCAGTCTGGAAAAACTGGACAACTTGATCGGCTTAGCTTTGCAATGAACTTTCAAACTTTTCAGACTTTTATTCTAATAATATTCTATTCTACTAAGTGTTATAGAAGAGAATCCCTACTTGTAGCAAATATTAAGTCACCGTTTAATGTAAGATATTTTGAGAGAGTGTCTTGGCGCTGGCTATACAACCAGTGAAACTGGTGCAAGCGTAAACAGACTTTGTGGCTATAAGCTCGTCATGGATAAAACCGCAAATGCTCAGAATTTGCTACAACTACAACTTCTATTGTTCTACTAATAAGGCAGACTAATTTTGCGTCAAAACATTTGCCACAACTATATGTATCTATCTATACTATATATACTATGACGTTTGACTGGAGGAATACGTAATTGCGAATCAAAACATCTAGTCAAAATTGAGGAGTGACGCTCGGAGGTTGGTTATTCGTAGGTTTATAGTACACGTCCATTTATTTGGGGAAGCGTCACTCAAAACACAAAAAGTGCAATGCAAAACCTCACCGTATTGATGAATTCCTTTTACAACCTTACAGTAAAAAAAGTGATTTACAAGTTGACGTAGGTTTGGCAATTCCACACACTTAAAATAACCCTTCCACAACCTAACATTTGTAATACTAGTAATAATCCGAGATGGAATACATAATCATTCTTCACTTATATTATTTTTTAAATCTTTAAATTCATAGGAATTCACTGAATTCTCGTTATACCCGGCAGTGCTAAAGTGTTAACTTAACATACGGCACTAAGGTTGCGTGGAGGTATTTTTGACAATATATATATATATTAAGGTTTCCAAAGGATAATGTCCTTCCAAAATTGTGTGAATTTCTTGTAAACCTAATCAAACGGGTTACTGGTTATGTCTCAAGATTAATTCCAGTATGATGTGAAAGTAGATAGTCGAAAGTCAGTGATATAGATATAAGGAGGAGCACTATTTATTTGCTCAAACGTTATCATAACATTCCGAATCCCGACATCACCGATCGATCAAATCGATCCTCTACCTACTTATATGAACATAGACTAACTATTAAAATCCATCTTTCCTTCCTCTACTCCCTTCCCGTTTTTACACCTACATATCTTTGGTATTTTTAGGTTTCTTGGAACTCTCCACTTCACCCAAACACGAAACAGGAGTGTGTGTCACACGTCACACATATACTGTGTGGAAATCGTGGGATAATGTTGACTGCATCCAGAGTTGAGAGTGTATCAAATGTAAAGCGACTTTAGATAAGTGATAGTTCCTTTTAGACTTTAAGATAAAACCGAAAGATGATGAACAAGGGCTGAACACACCACTTATTTTTTTGAGATCGTAATTAACAAGACGACATGTCACGACGTATTCACAAGCTCAGCATGAGTTCTGGCGTTGGGTTCGGTTAATTCAATGTGGTCATATAAAATTCCGCTGAAGCTAGTAGGGAAAAAGACCACTGACGGTATTAGTCGCTTAGTACGCTATCTTTTTTGTCCAGTCAACGTCCAGTTCAACGTTCTTTCACTGTCTATTGTGTAGAAGTACATGGGGAGCAAAAGAGAAAATTACCCACGGTGGTAGTCTTGAATGCTCAAGTAACAAAGTTTGAGAAAAAAGAACTAGCATATCCCTTCATGTAATTGATGGCAACTGGACAACTAAACTGGTGGGAAAAACACTGTAAAGCTGTGTATAAGGTCTGTCATATCCACAAGCAAGACTTTTATTTAGTTTTTTCAGTATGATGAAAATTAACAAACGATATCCCCAAGCCACAATCAAGCCATGTCACTTGTAGCCTATTGCACAAAAGTCTCTCACTTTCTGCCTGTAACATCACCCACGCGCTTTATATTCCTGTAACATGAGATAGAGTTCAATAGAAACTTCATTACTCAGTGCGCTGATGATTTCCGTTGTTGATTTGAGTCAATAACTAACTTACTAACTTTAGTGATATTGATGAGCCAGTATTATGTTTCGTCTTTAATAAGCTAAAGTGGAAGAAACAAGCTTACGTTGTTGAATCTTAATAACCACAAAGTTAGGCTGTTCAGTTATTTGAGCCACTGTCATCGTCATTCGAGCAGACACTGAGCAAACATCAAATCAAAGGTAAAACTGGAGCTTTATTATGCTTGAGTTGGATGAAATGCTTTCATTAATTTGATCTTTTTGTATTTTATTCTCATTTTTTTCCACTCTTCACATTACCATGTCAGTGGACATGGGGCTTATATGAACGACGCTTCATGTATTTAAAAAGGCAACTTGATCCATACCTAAGTTGAGTTATTATTATTTTGTTTATTGTGTGGTACGCAGAGCAAGAAGATGTTGATAAAGACCTGAAACTTTATACATATACATGTATGCACTTACTTATATATATTATTAGGATATCCTTAAAACATGTCTGGCAGATTTCGTGAGGGTGAACATAAAACCAAAGTTGTTGCTACCATATGCATAAGCATACAAATTAAAACTTGCGTTGCTCCCGTCACTCGCCTCTGGTCTTTTGCTGAAATTGCTTGTATTGAATGAAACTGAAACGCAATGTTCGAAGCGTTGCGGTTGCGGCTTTGTTGTTTTGGTAATAGCATCTCTGAAACAGGAGCAACAAGGGCAACAACGGGGCAGCGTTTATGCATACATCTATTATTCAAATTTTCAAGTGGCTGCTCAAATTCGTATCCGGTCTGTCTGTTTGCGTTTGTGGTATGAAAATTGCCATGAGAGATGAATGCCACTAGTGAAAAAAACTTTGTCAGGAACTCTAGCTAGTAAATTATGGGGCTAGGCTGTATTTCAATCAAGGAGTCCATTCGAATCTTATTACACGATGCTTTTTATCTGCTCTATCTCACTATAATCAACTTTTCCGAAAATTCAACCTCTTTATGTTTTAGAAGATCCTGGTTTTTCTCTTAGGATAAGAGTTATCGATGATTTATCTGTTTCGAAAATAGCAAATGAGGATGTTAGTATTAGAGGTACATTTACTTGACGAATGTTTCAAGGATTTTGTAATCAATAGTTAGAAGCTCACCCGTAGCTACTGTCTCTGTGCTTACACCTGTGTGATCCAATCTCCATTATTAACTATTTTTTATAGGTACATACAAAGTTTCACCTATACTCCACTTACTGAAACTGGAACTTAGAGCGCAAGTTGAATTGAATATGTTCAAGTGTAAGTACTAAACAGAAGAAAAGGAGAAGACTTCCTGTCATATATGTAGATTGTAGATGTACCTTTCATTACATCAACTGATTGTGGTGTTCATCGGTCGGATTACCAATTACCATCTGCCATCGTTTAATGGACTACTCCTGCTCATGTCTTTCCAATATATATTTCTTACTGGCAAAATTGAAGCAAAAGTGGGGTTGCTTGTAAAAACATGGGCTACTACGGGCTAATGTGTATTTTGAGGGAAACCAATATTCAATTAATATAAAAGCATCCTTATTTTTGTTTCGATTAGCATAAAAATAAAGATAACAAGGAAAAATATTCAAGTGAGCATCTATCGATATGCAGCGTAGTAACGTAGATTATGGATAGCCTGTATAGGTTCCTAGAATTGGTTGGTTCGATGTGTACTCTCGATCATTTTCATTGTTTTTCTCATAAATCGTCAATAAAAGTTGTTTTATAACTGTATTAATGTAACTAAACATTTGTTCAACTCGTCAACGTATATTCATGATCATTTCAATTCATTTGCCTAATTGCATACCCTTATTATCGCAATGCCCCACTTTCTCGCAAAAATGTCTTATTGTTTCTGTAAAACACTGGCTGCATATAAGCCAAGCAACTTCAAGAGTTTATAACATATTATAACAACGAATATTAGGGGAGAAATTAACAACCAAGTGCAGATGTTTAGTAGTTAGTCATTTTCCCAAACGACGAAGAGTGCTACATCAGCCATTCATCCATCCTTAATTTGTTGTTCATCATACGTAGCTATTGTGTTTAAGATTTAATTATGAGCAAGGAAACCATCGTTTGGAGTTGAACTTCACATATATTGCACTTCCTCCCACAACAATACGTATCTCACTCAGTATGTGATAATAGCGATGATTCATCAAACGTCAAAGTGTTATATGAGTCATAATGACAAAAAGTTCTATGATTAAAGCAGAAACCACGTGCTACTTGTGCACACAATGAGCTCCTTAAGAAATAGCGTGTAAACCACTGTGCAAACGGGCAGTGAGCAAGTGTTCTTTCATAAACGACGTGGTGTATGTTAATGGTGCACGTTTTTTAGTTACATGCAGTTCATTTGCTCTCATATAACACGTTTGTACCAGAGAAGACGCTGACTAATGTAAGATCTTAAAAAAAATACAAATGTTGCTTCGACGATATGGCACACAAGCACTTTCTTGCATGTTGACTAATTTTTTTTATTAATCAAATTTGTACCAATATTGACGGACTTGAGGTTTGCAATAACATTTAATGTTTTGTTTACCAGTCATGAATGGACTCTAGCCAGTGTAACCAGGTAGATTTTGAAAGCTTAACTTATCATTGCAGTCCGATGATTCATGCAGTCATCTTATATTGAAGGTCATACTTGAAAATTCAGATGTGCTATGGCATGCAAAGTGACACTGATTTATTGCTTGCTTATCAATGTAATTGATCTCACTCAACTTTGAGGGAAAGTTTTGCTAAGGACGAATTCAACTCGTAATTTCGTTACTTCGTAAAAGTTGAATGATGTTTGGATTTTCGAAATATGCGCATTTATTTATTCGTCATTTATAATAAAGGGTTAAATTTTCCATGCCCATGCCTGTTCTCAAACATATTTCCCTTGATTCATTGTTAGATAACCTATAAATTGAGAATTATCAGGATACATAGATGCCATAACATTAATGTTAAACTTACATCTTCATCAGGAGTAATTTATCAAATGAAATGACAGAGAAATTAGAATCGGTTAAAATAGTTAAATTCTATAAATCAATCAAAATAAATATGTCCTTGAAATAAACTATAGTGATAAACGTTTAACTAGGGATTTTAACCCTTAAATTGATTAGCATTAGAATAACTTATTGGGATATCTCGTGATTGAATAAGCGAGAAAGATTTTCTAGTCAGATTCATAACATGCGAAAGTTAATTTTGTTCCCCTAACTTCCCTCCTTGTTCGAATCTAATTGTTGATTGTAAAGACTCACAACATAGTATTGCTAAACAATAAAGGAAACCTAGACACCACAAACAAAGCCTCTAAACTTCCTCCTCCGTCATCCGTCTCTCGCCAATATGCAAAATTTATCAGCAATCCTCACTTTCTCCTCACGTTTCACAGTAATTTCCGTAAAAACTTGAGTAGAACCATCCATTTCAGTCCACGTGGAGGTGCAAAGTGCAAAGCGTAAATAAGGAAATTGTAATAAAACATAAAGTACAAGCTCAAAAAGTACAGTTATAAGATAACTTGGTGAATGTCAAAAACAATGCAAACCCACTCTTCATTAACTTCAATTACGGACTTTTGTTAACATCCCACACCCAAATTAAGCAAATAATATGGGAGGGCAAGGCAAGTGGCAATGGAAAATGTGTCCTCCCTGACTGGATTTGCATTATATATATGTTGTTATATTGGAACAGGGAACTTTTAAACAATGCTTTTCAATCCACTTATACTTACATGGTGATGGCTGTAAAGTACATAGCTGTAAATGTAATGTGTTGCAATGCGCATATCTCTTTCGTCGGAGAGAGTTGGCTGTGCGACTGTGACTATGACGATGATGTCGACGACGATTGACGATGTTAAAAGGAATGTCAATGAGTGGCTTCTCTTTCTCTATTCCGCCATCCCTTAAAACCCTTTTCACCCACATGACAACAAGGAGTTTTTTATGTATGGGTTTGCAAGATTGCACATACAATATTCCCAGTTCCCACTCCACACACGCATATTTCAGTCTCTTTCTTCGCTGCCAAGTGCCGTGGTGTGCGGGCAGATCTCTGTGTCTGTACTTGAAATCTCTTCTCCATCCTACATCATCCTTGTTGCTTATGTAAGTGCTAAGTTTGCCTCTTCTCCATTCGCTACGTTTTCCAGCTGACTTAAAAAACTTAATCTTATCTTTGCACAGCATGAAAATAGTAGAGGAGTTGAGTGCGCCACAAGTTACATTATAGTGTGGTGATATATACGATCACACGTTATTTGGAAATTGTATGTTTTACTATCTCGTTTTTTACTTGTTTAGTATTATTGTGTATTATTGACTGGATACTAAAAGTAGTTGAGCGTGCGCCACGCGGTTAGGAGAAAATCAGAGAAGGATTAAAGTTAATTTTGAAAATCCTTCAGTGCTTTACATTCTACATTACATTGAATTCATAAAAAAATTGGAAACAGAGTCGTAAACAATATAGGCAGCTCTTACCCCTTCCTTGGATAATCAAAGGATTGTTAGTTTGTGGTTGGTTGGTAGCTGTAGTCTCAGTAGTTTTGTAATCATTGTCAATTGTGAATTTCATGTGTTTAAATTGATTTGCAATTGAATCTTCTCTCTACTGTCAACTGTCAACAGTTTTGAATCGTTGTTGGTATGTTGGCAATGTTGGTTCATGGTCAGCCGATTATATTGTAATAGACAAATATAGTTGATAGTAAGCATTGGGCTGGGCATATACAGAAATTATAATGTCAAATGTGAATATATCATGTATATATGGTAGGCAATAGGTACTTTATCAGATTCAGCTGATGCGATCAAGCAGCTAGAACAGATTTAATTTCATTTTAAATCCAAAATCGCACGTCTCTCTCAATTAATTAATTTTGATTAGTATATGTGAAAGGACGACGACGACTGAGGGACTCGGCATTTGAACAAAGTAGACCACGTGACTGTAAACTGTTAAAGTGGAAGGTACAAGTTTTGAGATTGAGATAGGTGATCAATATAGGTATCGATCGACATTCAACATTCATCTATTGTTTTCAGTCTTGATCGTAGTTAGGTCTTGGATTACTTCCAGTGTAAAACATTTAAAATTATTAATACTTTCAACTTTGATACGCTTTAAAAAAGGTGAAAGGGAACTCATGGTTAATGATAAATAAGTCATCCCGTGCTTTATAACTCTGAAATCATTGACCACAGCTGACTGACACACAGCAACTGCTATTAACATACAACATATTTTCATCCATTGAGTTTGAGAGCAAGTGGTGGTGGGTGACTATCCTGTCGTTTTTATCATTATTAATTTTTATTAACTCGCGAATGTGTTCTAAATTTTAATGAGTCTGGGTCGCTGGGTTTTGGTAAAGAGTATGTCATTCGCAGCGTCTTTCACGTCACGGAGCAATTATTCAATTCAAATCAAAACTATTTCAAGTGTTATTTAGAGTAGATTCTTTGAAGTAGATGTCGTTTAAGGTTGAGTGTAATGTGCAAATTATGCATTTGAAAACTTGCTTGCGAACTATATTTAGTTGTATTTGAGATGAGTTTATTTGCATTATACTACTGTCACTGTTGACAGCTGAGCTGGTTATTGGTGGTTGGAATTTTCAATTGCAAATCATGTCATATATAGATAACGTTTTACATGTCAAGTACTGCTGACTGCAATGAATGTTTTTGATTGATATTTATTTATTTTAGTTCAATGTCATATTTTGAATTTTCTATAGTTTCTGTCACGTGTCACGTATCCTGCATTAATAATAAATTGATATGTTCGAATATGGGATACTAGTAGTCAGTAGTTGGTAGTAGCCTATTACGTACTAGTGCCACTATATTATATTGAAGATGTAAATAACTGCGAACAAACAAAAACATTTTCCAGTCCCTACCAGAGCTAAGGCTAACAGTCTAGTTGTGACCTTTATGAATATGACATACGATCAAATATCATTAGATTTCTTGGGTTTGTCCTAATCAGCTCTGAATACCTATCTATCGTCTATATTCATTATTATTAGGGCTCCTTCAATCTGTGAACAACTTCTGGGTTACCACGTGGTGTCGGTACATGTAAATCGACTTTATTCTTTCAGCGCATAGGCGTATCTTCTGCCGAATGGCTTTAACGTTTAAGTCGATAACATTATTCTCTGGCCGAACTATTTTGTCCGGAATACGAATAGGGTACGTTTATACAATATTCAACACAGGTTATAATGTTCAGTTCTCTGACCTCTTAGTCATTTAATGTATTTATTGATAGTTTTATTTTTTTGTTCGTTTTACGTAGCTTAATGGTAATTTATTGTTCACTTCATGTTGCATGTTAAATCTGTCATTTGTGTTTGAGTAAATCTGTTTGTCATTAAATCTGCCACGTACGTATGAGTTTTAACGGATAAGCGTGGACAGTCAGTCCCATTCGTACACCGCTTTAAGAATATTTAGAGAGCTTATTATAATGTACTTAGCCTTGATACAATTTTTATGCATGTTTTCTAAAGGTTGCTGAAATAGAATTATCTGATATATATATAATCGCTTGAGGAACGCAATCACCGAAATCAGCTGTGTATTTGTCGAGTGTGTACATATATCATCATTATTAGAATTAAAAATTATAAAAAGCAATTTAAGTCGATCATTGGTGGTTTTTGAGACGGGGTATAAAAAATTGCTGGCAAGCTAACAGGCACAAGAACCTATATAGTAAAATAAACATTAACTTATTAACCCGTTTTCCAAATTAAAAAAAACGCAAGCATATTGAAAACCGATAACTATTAACAACAATAATAGTTTAAAACAATTATGCTGTGATCTCTGCTCTGTGCTTTTTAAGTAATCTTCCTATCAATTGTACGTTTTTTGAATTGTAACATTCTTGAGTCCTACTTCAGTACATTTTGCGTGCAAATTAATAATAATCCATATCAGTAATTGCTACTGCAAATTCATTCAAGCAATGTATAGTTACCACAATAATCACTGCTGTTAACTATTAAATTTCTGTTTACCTATTAGTTGTAAAAGAAAAGCCAGTACAGCGTCTCTCAAAGCTGTCGAGATGGCGAAAGCAACAACTGTTGTCACGAATATTACGAAGGCACCTCTAGATAAGCGGGAGTACAGAGGAGTAATACTGCCCAATGATATGAAAGTTTTATTGGTCAGTGACCCACAGACCGATAAATCTGCTGCATCTCTGTCAGTTGCAGTTGGTAAGTAGAGCAACCGAATAAGTAGCTTTATCTTATAAACGTACTGGAAGCAAAGAAAGTCTAATTCCATTTAACTATACTTACTTGTGTATGCAGGCAGCATGACTCTTGGACTTAATAAAGCATTGGATAGGTAAAATTCAATAACAAGCGTAATCAGCGTTTTTTACGATAAGCCTGATTCAGTT